>JAJIBD010014909.1:0-34261 GCA_021461705.1 Cryptotis parvus
GTGGTGCTATACCCTACTATATAGGTCTAAACAAAGGATTATGCTGAGGACTAATCCCTTCTGAGATTATCTCTTATGTAAAACACTGGGAGAGAGGGGGCTGTTATAAGGTAATACATCTTAATTTCATGGTCTTCATGTAATCTAGATGGTACCCACAAGGTCTTTCTTTATTATCTGCACCAGGGTGATTCTGAGTATCTTGTTCTCCGTATACTGAAAGGGTTACACTCACCTACTTGAGGACAAACTAGTATGATCCTTCCTATAATCTTAAAGGATAGTCTCAACATAGCTAGGGTGGAAGTCTCCTGGGTAAATTCTGGGTTTTTTTTTCTTTTTGGGTCACACCCGGCAATGCTCAGGGGTTACTTCTGGCTCTTCACTCAGGCACTCAGGAATTACTCCTGGCGGTGCTCGGGAGACCATATGGGATGCTGGGGATCGAATCGGACCAGCACAGGCCAGCTGCGTGTAAGGCAAATGCCCTACCCACTGGACTATCACTCCAGCCCTCTTCCTGGTAAATTCTAACTGTCCCACACTGGGTCTAGTGGGTATAAGGAGGAGCTGTGCCCAATCTAGAAAACATAGAAGTCTAGATGTATAATAATAAGTCAGAAGTTACTCATTCAGAGTCAAGGTGACTTCTGTAACTGCCACACCCTCCATCAGTGTTTACATAGAAGAGAGATCTCACTAGTATGAACCCTGGCTTAAGAACATGTAAATAGATTAAGCTGTGAGTGGATAAAACAGCAATGCTCACAAGCTAGCTAAGCCTGTCATCCAACAAGATCACATGGGATTGTTCGTCTCCATTGACTTCCTTTCTGAGCAGTTCCATAGACATGCAATAAACCATGCAATACATTGTATGGTTTCTTATTATAGACCTGTGAATTATTCCATTGTAGATAAATACCACAACTTCATTATCCATTTATCTTTTGCTGAACTTTTGGATTATTTCCATAACCTGGATATAGTACCAAATACTAGAAATTGACAGGCCTGTTCATGCGTATTTCCACAGGAATGATTATGTGTTTGAGAAGCAAATACCACTAAGTGAAATCACTCTTTTTCGGGGTGGGTGGGCCATATCTAGCAATGCTCCGGGTTAACTCCTAGCTCTGTCCTCAGGTATCCCTTCTCACAGGGTTCAGGACACCATGTGGGGTTTTGGGAAGTGGACCTGGGTCAGCTGCGTTCAAGGCAAGCACAATACCCTTGTACTATCTCTGGGGCCCTTTTCATTTCCTGCCCTTTTTTTTCCCTTTCTTTTTGGGTCACACTCAGTGATGCTCAGGGGTTACTCCTTTCTGTGCACTCAGAAATTACTTCTGGATTTGCATGGTGGATCATATGGGATGCTCTGGGTCAGTGCATGCAATGCAAATGCTCTCCCCACTGTACTATCGCTCCAGCCCCTCTTTCCTGCATTCTTGAGGAATCTCCATAGTCTTCCCTAGAGACCAAACCAGGTGATATTCCCTATGAGAGACTGCTGGTCCCACATCCAGTGCATCTCTTTCAACTCTAGTTATTTCTTGTCTTTTATTCCTTCATGACATCTTGCTAGTTTTAATTGTCACATTTTTGCTTTGAATTTGCATTTCCCTGTTAATAACTGACAATGAACTCCTTTCCATATGACTTCTGCCGACTCATCATTAGACAACTCTTAAGCATTGTGTTGCTGTTGTTGTTCTGATACTGTGACCTTTCGATGGTTTGGGAAACATTCCCTCATGGTTTTTCATCATTAGGACATTCACTTTCGCCAAACCAGAAGTGATCATCAAGTTGGAAGAAAGAGCAGAACCCTGGCTACCAGATCCCCAGTGGACAGCCTCTCAGGTCAGTCAGTAAAGAGGCTGGATATGGGGAAAGGAGAAAAGATTTTTTTTATCAAGATCCTTGATATTAATTTTCAAACAGGTTCAAACTGCATGTATGAGTCTTGTATGGTCTCAGATGTGGCTCAGATATGTCTCACTTTGTTAATGATTTTTTTTTTCTTTTTGGGTCACACCTGGCAATGCTCAGAGGTTACTCCTGGTTTTGCACTCAGGAATTACTCCTGGCAGTGCTCGGGGTACCATATGGGATGCCGGGGGATTGAACCCAGGTCAGCTGCGTGCAAGGCAAACGCCCTACCTGCCTGACTATTGTTCCGGCCCCTGAATTTGTATTTTCTAATTTGAATTTTGTAACTCAAATTTATGTCTTTGGAACTTGCTGGTGGCTTTGGTGTCTTAAGAATTTCAGTTATTATTTGGGGCTGGAGCGATAGCACAGCAGATAGGGCGTTTGCCTTGCACGTGGCTGACCTGGGTTCGATCCCCCAACATCCCATATGGTCCCCTGAGCACTGCCAAGAGTAATTCCTGAGCATCGCCAGGTGTGATCCAAAAAACCCCAAAACTTTTTGGGATTATTATTAATTTTTTGTTTGACTTTACAATGATTTTCAATTGCTTTTGGGCTGCACCTGGTGAATCTTAGGATGGCTTATGTCATTACAATAAGGATTTAGGTCTTGCAATGCTCAGGGAGCCGTATGGAATGCTTTGGATTGAACCTGAGTCAGCTGTGTTTATTTCTGATATTATTAGGGAAACTTTTTTAGTATGATGGTTTTGGATTACTAGGAATTAAAAAAAAATGTTTTAGTACAACGTATTCTCCATAGGAGGGCTATTGTTAAGTGTTGAAGAATCACAGAGATAGTATAGAGGTTAATGTTCTTACCTCACTTGAAGCCTACACCGTTTTATTTTCAGAACTGCATGTAGTCACATCATTCCCTTAAAATGACCAGGAGTTTTTTCTGAGTATAAAACCTATAATAATCCCCAGATGCCAATGTCTCTCAAACTCATCTTGGTAGGTGTGAGATAGAAAATTTCTGAACATGACCTGTATTGCGAAAGTGAAGTTTTTTTTTAAGCATTGGGGGCATCATGACTATGGTCAGATGTTCCTCCTACTCTCTGCTTGGGAGGGCATTTGTGTGTCAGGAATGGAATGGGGTTTATATTCTGCAAGGCAATGGAGATTATCCATGATTTCTACTCAGATCTCTTTGATAGCATGTCCACCTGCCCATATACCAAATTTTTGCAGGATGGATATGTTGTTCCCAACATTCTCCCTTCTGAAATCCAGCATGCCATTTCATTGGTAAAGAAGGGAACAGCACCAGGCCCAGAAAAAAGTCAGACCCGAACACCTGAAGAATTTGCCATCAGTACTCATCAATACTCTGGCTTGGCTCTTCACACGCTACCTGTCTGAATGCAAGGTGCTCTCCCAATGGTAAACCAGTAAGACAGTTCTACTGCTCAAGAAGGGATGGGGCCGGAGCGATAGCACAGCAGGTAGGGCATTTGCCTTGCACATGGCCAACTCGGGTTCGATCCCTGGCATCCTTTATGATCCCCTGAGCACCGCCAGGAATAATTCCTGAGTGCAGAGCCAGGAGTAACCCCTGAGCATCGCTGGGTGTGACCCAAAGAGAAAAAAAAAGGGGGACATTCACGACATTGGCAACTATCGCCCTACCTACCTGTTGTCTGTCATCTACAAGCTGTTCACTTGGGTCATCCTGAACAGGATTGGAAGAACATTAGATGAAGGACAACCATGCGAGAAAGCTGGCTTCCGAAAAGGATTCAGCACAGTTGACCATATCCACATGGTAATCAAGCTCATTGAAGTTTGTAGGAGTACAAGATGCCGCTCTGTCTCACATTCATTGATTTAAAGAAAGCCTTTGATTCTTTTGAGACTGAAGAGGTTATTGAAGCCCTAGCCAGACAGGGTGTTCAAACCCAATACATCAAGATCCTTCATGAGTGGAGCCGGGGTGATAGCCCAGCGGGTATGGCGTTTGCCTTGCCACGCGGCCAGCCCATGCCAGCCGGGTTTGATCCCCGGCATCCCCCATATGGTCCCCGAGCACCGCCAGGACTAATTCCTGAGTGCAGAGCTAGGAGAAACCCCTGAGCATTGCTGGGTGTGACCCAAAAAAGCAAAAAAAAAAGATCCTTCATGAACTCTGTTATGGACTCACCACGATCTCACCATTCTACAAGGAAGTGATAATTAATGTCAAAAGAGGGGTTCGTCAGAGTCATACCATTTCACTAAAACTCTTCAGCACCACCCTTGAAAACATCATTCGACAATTAGAATGGGAAGGAATGGGAGTGAAGATAGACAGTCGGCGACTAACACCACCTCCGCTTTGCTGATGACATTCTAATAACACCAAATATTAGTCAAGCGCCACAAATGCTGGCTGACTTTGACCGAGAATGTGGAAAGATAGGTCTACAGCTGAATCTCAACAAAACTATATTCATGAAAAGAACTAGTTCCAGAAGCCCCATTCACTCTCAATGGAACAAACATCTCTGAATACAGCAGTTATGTGTACCTAGGTCGAGAGTCAACATGAAGAAGCGACCTTTTACTGAGCTGCACAGGAGGAAAAGAGCGGCATGGAATGCCTTCAAAAACATCGAAGAAATAGCTAAAAGGACAAAGAACCTCTGGCTCTGGGCACATCTCTTCGACTCCACCATTCTCCCTGCATTAACATACGCCTCAGAGACCTGGGCCATACGAAAACAGGATGAGAATGCTATCCGGGTCTCCCAAAGAGGAATCAAAAGAGCTATGCTTGGAATATCACGCCTCACTCAAGTGAGAGAAGGAATCTGGAGTTCTGACCTCCGTTGCTGTTCCAGAGTCAGGGACTCTGTCTCATTTGCTAAGGCATCGAAAATCAGATGGGCTTGATATGTAATGCGACTGCTGGACTAGAGCCGTCCAATGGATCCCACAGGACGTCAAAAGATCACGTGGCTGCCCACCTACAAGATGGTCAGACTTCTTCATCAAGACCCTGAATAACAGGGCCGGAGTGATAGCACAGAGGGTAGGGCATTAGCCTTGCACGCAGCTGATCCAGGTTTGATCTCTGGCATCCCACATGGTCCTCTGAGTTCTGCCAGGAGTAATTCCTGAGCAAAGAGCCAGGAGTATCCCCTGATGGTCGCTGGGTGTAACCCAAAAAGCAAAAAAAAAAAAAAAACATTAGGGGCCGGAGCGATAGCCCAGCGGGTAGGGCGTTTGCCTTGCACGTGGCCGGCCCGTGCAGGCCCGGTTTCGATCCCCGGCATCCCATATGGTCCCCGAGCACCGTCAGGAGTAATTCCTGAGTGCAGAGCCAGGAGTAACCCCTGAGCATCGCGGGGTGTGACCCAAAAAGCAAAAAAAAGAAAGACCCTGAACGAATGGTGTGAGGCTCTTCATATTCCTGAAGCAAGCAGATACTATTGGGCTACACTGGCACGTGATAGGGTCAAATGGAAATGTTCATGGCGCCTGCTTGAGGGAAATCAATGAACAACGGGATGCCTAGTGATCTAGTGATTTCCCTTAACGTAAAAGAAATACTTTAACAAGTAAATATGACACAAAAGGTTGAATTAAAGAAGTGTTTGGGGGGCGAAGCAATAGTCCAGCGTAGGGCGTTTGCCTTGCATGCGGCCGGCCTGGGTTCGATCCCGGCACCCCATATGGTCTCCTGAGCACCGTCAGGGAGTAATTCCTGAGTGCAGAGCCAGGAGTAACCACTGAGCATTGCCAGGTGTGACCCAAAAAAGCAAAAAAAAAAAAGTGGGGCCAGCATGATAGTATAGCTGTTGGAGTGTTTGCCTAGCATGCAGCTAACCAAGGTTCAATCCCCAGCATCCTGCAGGGTCCACCCCAACACCAGCTGGTGTAAATCCTGAGTGCAGAGCCAGGGGTAAGTCTGACCTTCACCACGTGTGACCCCAAAAGCCAAAAAAAGAAAAGAAAAGAAAGAAAAAATGTTTATGGGGCAGCAGCAATAGTTCATAGGTAGGAGATTTCTTGTCAGTTGGCCAAATGACATTGATCACCAGCACCATATATGGTCACCTGAGACCAACAAGAGTGATCTGTGTGCATATAGCCAGGAGTAAATACTGAGCACCACCATGTATTGCCAACTTGATCACTTGATCACTTGAATCCCGTTATTCATCGATTTGCTCGAGCGGGCGCCAGTAACATTTCCATTGGACCCTATCACGTGCCAATGTAGCCCAATGGCATCTGGTTAATTCAGGAATATGAAGAGCCTCAAATCGTTCCTTTAAGGTCTTGACAAGGAAGTCTGACCATCTTGTAGGTGGGCGGCCACGTGATCTTTTGACATCCCGTGGGATCCAGTCCGTAACAGCTCTAGTCCAGTGGTTGTCTCCAAATAGCATTACATGTCCAGCCCATCTGATTTTCGATGCCTTGGCAAATGAGACAGCATCCCTGATTCTGGAATAGTGACGGAGGTCAGAACACCGGATTCCTGCTCTCACTTGAGTGAGGTGTGATATTCCAAGCATAGCTCTTTCGATTCCTCTCTGGGAGACGCGAATAGCATTCTCATCCTGCTTTCATAGGGCCCAGGTCTCTGAGGCGTATGTTAATGCAGGGAGAACGGTGGAGTCAAAGAGATTTGCCCGGAGCCCAAGGTTCTTTGTCCTTTTAGCTATTTCTTCGATGCCTTTGAAGGCATTCCATGCCGCTCTCTTCCTCCTGCACAGCTCAGGTTTTAGGTCGTTCATCATGTTGACTTCTCGACCTAAGTACACATAACTGCTGCATTCAGAGATGTTTCTTCCATTGAGAGTGAATGGGGCCTCTGGAACTAGTTCATTTTTCATAAACATGGTTTTCTTTAGATTCAGCTAGACCTATCTTTCCATATTCTCGTCGAAGTCAGCCAGCATTTGTGCCGCTTGGCTAATGTTTGGTGTTATTAGAACAATGTCATCAGTGAAGCGGAGGTAGTGTAGTTGCCGACCATCTATCTTCACTCCCATTCCTTCCCATTCTAATTGTCGCATGATGTTCTCGAGGGTGGCGCTGAAAAGTTTTGGTGAAATGGTATCACCCTGTCGAGCCCCTCTTTTTGACATCAATGATCACTTCTTTGTAGAATGGTGAGATCCTGGTGGTGAATCCGTAATACAGCTCACGAAGGATCTTGATGTATTGGGTTTGAACACCCTGTTTGGCTAGGGTTTTGATGACTGCTTCAGTCTCCACAGAATCAAAGGCTTTCTGTAAATCAATGAACGTGAGACAGAGCGGCATCTTGTACTCCCTACAAACCTCAATGAGCTTGGTTACTGTATGGATATGGTCGATTGTGCTGAATCCTTTCCGGAAGCCTGCTTGCTCGCATGGTTGTCCTTCATCTAGTGTTCTGCTAATCCTATTCAGGATGACTAGTGTAAACAGCTTGTAGATGATGGACAACAGGCAGATGGGGCTATAGTTGCCGATGTCGTGAATGTCTCCCTTCTTGAACAGTAGAACTGTCCTGCTGGTTTCCCATTGGGAAGGCACCTTGCATTTGGACAGGTAGCGTGTGAAGAGCCGAGCTAGTGTATTGATGAGTACCGATGGCAGATTCTTCAGGTGTTCGGGTCTGACTTTGTCTGGGCCTGGTGCTGTTCCCTTCTTTACCGGCGAGATGGCATGTTGGATTTCAGAAGGGAGAACGTTGGGAATGACATATCCATCCTGTGGAATTTGGTATGTGGGCAGGTGGATGTGGCTATCAAAGAGATTTGAGTAGAAGTCCTGGATAATCTTCTCCATTGCCTTTCTGGAAGATGTGATAGATCCATCAGGGCATCGGAGGGCAGTCATCTTGGTCTTTTAGTTGGCGAAGGACAGGCGGGCAGTGTGAATACTTTTCCCGGCTTCTGCTGCATCTTCCAGTATTTCTGCTCTTCTGTCTTTGAGGTCTGCTTTTATCGCTTCTCTGCACTGTTTAGCAAGCTTGGACGTTAGCATTTGGTCTCCTGAGGCTTGCGCCTTGCCACGTTGGCGAATGAGCTCAAGAGTTTCTGAAGACAAGTGTCCTTTTGTGTCTTTCTCTCTCTCGGCATTCTTCGCACAATCATGGAGGTGCTGACCCAGTCGGTTGTATTCTTCATCGATGTCATCAATGATGGTATCTTCCCATGTTGCCGCAATGGTGCCAAAGAGTTCCCAGTTGGTGGTCGTTCTGGGAGTTCTCTTCTTAAACTTTGCAGCTTTTTCTCCCCGTTGCAGGAAGTAGAATTTTGCACGAAGGAGACGGTGGTCCGATCTTGTCTGGAATTTGGGGACGACAGCAACATCGGTCAGACAAAACCATCGATTGAAGATGATGTGGTCAATTTCATTGTGGAACTGTCCGCCAGGAGATTCCCATGTCCAACGTTTCGCTTCAGCCTTCTGAAACTGTGAGTTCCCATGAATAGTCTTGGTGGACATGATGAACTCAGATAGTCTCTCACCCTGTTCGTTCCATTCTAGGCCATGGGTCCCGATGTGGAGTTCTTCAGCCGATCTTCTCGGTCCTATCTTGGCATTAAAATCACCGACTATGATCTTGTAGAAGGTGTGATCTTTTTTATAGAACTCCTCCAATTCCGTGTAGAATTTCTCAATTTCATCTTCTTTGTATGTGGATGTTGGTGTGTAGACAATGAAGATAGAAATTGCTGGCATGCCACATCTCTTCAAGTGTAATCGTCCTATCAGGTTTGTTAGGCATTCAAATGAATCAATGTTGACAGCCATGTTCGTGTTGACAAGGACACCAACGCCACCGACGCCTCTTTTCATCACATGTTCCAAGGAACAATTCTTCTCCGGTGTCAAATACAGCATGATGCGACTGACGCCTCCTCGTCTCAGTCAGACCAATGATGTCGTACTTGATCTTTCTTGCTTGCAGCATCAGATCCTCAATATATGCTTCCGATGCCAGTGTACGTGCATTGAAAGTACAGACAGTCATTTTAGTCCTTCTTCGTTTTGGCAGCCTAGGACAGCCGTGAAATTTTATCAGGCACTGCTTGTTTGCCTTTCTTACTGCTGCCGTATTAAGGGCTCTTTTCGGGGTCAGGAAAATAAACATTTTTGTTACTGGATTTGGCATATCGAACACGCATCGGACAGCTTGCCAGGCTCTGCCATGCGGGCACTATATTCTCATTACTTTGTGGGACTCTCTCAGAGGGGTGGGTAGAATATTTGTGGTAATTTAGAGGTAAATCGTTCGGCTGCCACTCGCAACGGGAAAAGCTGGTTTCTGCTCTGCCGGGTGTACCTGTGTCTTAGGCTCAAGCATTCCTGGGCTTGAAATACTCTCCTCTGAAGGGCGGGTCTCTGCAGGGCAGGTCCTTGTAGGCTGGGTTTCTGACAAGCTGGGCTGGAGACTGGATTAATCTGTGGGCTGGAGACTGGATTAATATGCTGGGGGAGATCTTACCAGCTGCAGAGTGTGGATTGTGACACAGATCGCTGCCAGCAAGGTGTGGGGGGGTTTCTCTGGGCTCCTCCGAGGCTCCATCGAGATGGTGGACTCCGGTCGGAAGTTGCTCTCGTGGTCCATGGAATGCAGGGGGTTCAACGGGGAAAGCTGGTTTCTGCTCTGCCGGGTGTACCTGTGTCAAAAATGTATAAAAATATATATACAATTTTCCTGAATGTCTATGGTGTTATATATAAATTAACAATTTTGGGACTGCAGCAATAGTATAACAGGTAGGGCGTTTTCCTTGTATGTGGCAGACCCAGGTTTGATTCCTGGCATCTCATATGGTCCCCTGAGCAATGCCAGATGTACTTCCTGAATGTAGAGCCAGGAGTAATACCTGAGCATTGCCAGGTGTGACCCAAAAACGCAAATAAAAATAGATGAATGTATAAATAAATATGCAATCTGTAAAAATAGAACTTTGTCTAACCTGTTGAAACATACTACATCTTTATAGAAACCAGTAACACTCTAAACATACACTCAGATCAGATAGAATAAATATAAAACATATATAAATGAAATTTCCATGTAAATTTATATGAATACATTTTCATTGACTGCAATGGAGTAATGTCCTGCTTCAATTATATCATAATACTGCCATTTTCAAAATGAGTGTTTCTATATAAGAACCAGTACAAGATATACCCTGATTTTTGTCAGAAAAATACAGATAAAATGTAGAAATCAAATAGTAGTAAAAATCTCTTTGCAGTCTACCTGATCGCATGAATAATAGATAATAATATAACCAATTCCTACTTATGACTGAAAAAAAAGCACACTTTCACATAAGATTCTTCAGGCTATTATTGGATTCACAGGTTATAAACATTTTTTAAAAGCAAATTCTTTCAAAAAATACTTTTTCCTATGTGATTGAAAAAAACTTCTTTATATATACAGTATACCACTGAAAACACATGCATAGAGATGTTTTCTGGGCCCGAGCAAATAGTTTAGCGGGTTGGGCGTTTGCCTTGCACACAGCCGACCCAGGTTTGATCCCGGCATCCCATATGGTCCCCTGAGCACCGCCAGGAGTAATTCCTGAGTGCAGAGCCAGGAATAACCCCTGAGCATTGCCAGGTGAGACCCAAAATGCAAAAAAAAAAAAAAAAAGAAAAGAAAAGAAAGAAAGAAAAGAAATGTTTTCTAATGTGAATATATCTATCTCATTTTAGATACTCAGCCTGAGCATGATTTAACCAGGCATAACTGGAGAAAGCTGTATAGACAGTTTGGGCAAGCTGGAATCCTGAAGAGGAACGAAACCACACATGGAAACAGTGATTGCCAAATTACTTTAAACTGTTGCTCTCGCCACATTTCAGAAGTGATGATAAATAATGACAAGTGTCCTGTCATGCTGCCTAAGAAATATGATGCATATAAGAACAGTTTGAGGACTAATGATCCTCATGACATCCACTGTATCCAGAAAGATGAGAGCTATGAAAGATTCTCTGAAGTAAGTAATATCACTGAACATTCAAAAATGAATGCTGGTGAAAAACATCATGAGTGTCTAAAAGACAGTCCACATTCAGTCATCAATATATATCAGAGCATACATAATTTAGAGAAAACAAATGAACAGGCAGAATGTGAAAAAACTTTATCTGAAATGCAAAGTCTCAGTGAACATCAACTAATACACACAGAGGAGCAAAAAATTTGAAAGTAAAGAATCCTGGAAAACTTGCTTAGGTAAGTCAATCCTGGTTAAACGTGCAAGAGTTCATAGAGCAGAGGAATCTAGGAAAATGTTGTCAAACATATCACAGCTGAATCAACAGAGAACTGACACAACAGAAAGTCGATTTGAATCTGAAGTATGTAGGAACACTTTCTCAAGGAAGTTGTCCCTCACCAATCATAGGAGAATTCACACAGGACAACAATCCTATGAATGTAAAGAATGTAGGAAAACTTATTCATCGAAGTCATATCTCGGTCGGCATATGAAGATTCACACAGGAGAAAAACCTTATGAATGCAAAGAATGTAGGAAAACTTTCTCATGGAAATCATACCTCAGAAAACATATGAAAATACACACAGGAGAGAAACCCTATGAGTGTAAAGAATGTAGTAAAACCTTCTCTGTTAAGTCAAAGCTCACTGTGCATGAGAGAATTCACACAGGAGAAAAAACCTTATGAATGTAAAGAATGTAGGAAAGCTTTCTTATGGAAATCAAACCTCAATTCACATATGAAAATACACATAGGAGAGAAACCCTATGAGTGTAAAGAATGTAGTAAAACTTTCCCCTTTAAGTCAATGCTCACTGTGCATGAGAGAATTCACACAGGAGAGAAACCCTATGAATGTAAAGAATGTAGGAAAACTTTCTCACAGAAGTCACAGTGGTCTCGGCACATGAAAATTCACACGGGTGAGAAACCCTATGAATGTAAAGAATGTAGGAAAGCCTTTTCTTATAAATCATGTCTAACTGTGCACGAGCGAATTCACAAAGGAGACAAACATTATGAATGTAAAGAATGTAGGAAAACTTTCTCACAAAAGTCAAGCCTCAATAAACATAGGAGAATTCACACAGGACAGAAACCCTTTGAGGGAACTGGTGCAATAGCACAGTGGATAAGGTGTTTGCCTTGCATGCGGCCAACCCAGGTTTGATCCCTGGCATCCAGTATGGTCCACGAGCACAACCTGGAGTAATTCCTCAGTGAAGAACCAGGAGTAACCCCTGAGCGTCACTGGGTATGACCCAAAAAAGAGAAGAAGAAAAAAAAAAAAACAGAAACCCTTTGAATGTCAAGAAAACTTTTACAGAAGTCAAACCTCACTAAACAGAATTCACACAGGAGAGAACGCTCTGAGTGTCAAGAGTGTAGGAAAACCTCACAGAAGACATCGCTCACTCTGCATAGAATTCGTACAGAAACACTATTATTGTAAAAAATGTAGGAAAACTTTCTCATCAAAGACATACCTCACTGTACATAAGAGAGTTCACACAGAAAAAAAGCCCTATGAATGTAGAGAATGTAAGAAAACTTTCTCACAGAAGTCATTGATCACTCAGCATAGGTGAATTCACACAGGAGAGAAACCCTTTTAAGTTACTGAATGCAAGAAAATTTTCTCAGGGCTGGAGCGATAGTCCAGTGGGTAGGGCGTTTGCATTGCACACGGCCGACCCATGTTCGATCCCTGGCACCCCATATGGTCCCCGGGCACCACCACGGAATAATTCCTGAGTGCAGAGCCAGGAGTAACCCCTGAGCATTGCCGGGTGTGACCCAAAAGAAAAAAAAAAGAAAGAAAATTTTCTCAGAGAAGACTTACCTCATTGGCCATAGCATTCACACAGAAAAGACTTTGGGAGCCAGAGCTATAGCAGAGTGGGTAGGGTGTTTGCCTTGCACACAGCAGACCCGTGTTTGATCCCGGCATCCCATATGGTCCCCCAAGCACTGCCAGGATGAATTCCTGAGTACAGAGCCAGGAGTAACTCCTGAGCATTGCCAGGTGTGACCCAAAAGGAAAATAGGAAAAAAATACCTGAATGTAAATATTATAGGAAAACTTGAGCAAGGTAATCATACGTCACTAATATGAGAATTCACCCAGGAGAAAAACCCTGTGAATGTAAAGAATGTTTGAAAGCATTTACATAGAACTCATGATTCACTCAATGAAAGAGATTTCACATAGGCAAGAAATCCCTACGGACATAATTTAAGGAAAGTTTCCCTGAACACTCAAACTGGAAAGGGGAGCAATAGTTCAGTGAGTAGGATTTTTTGCTTGCATGTGGCTGACCTGGATTTGATCCCTGGCATCCCCCTATGGTCCCTAAAGCACTGCCAGGAGTATTTCCTGATGCAGAGCCAGGAATAACTGGCTGAGATTGCTGGGATTGGTGAAAAGGCCAAAATAAAGAATATCAATACTATAGAAGCTGCCTATGTTATGACCAGAACAAATTTTTCTCATGGACACAAATCTACATCATTTGCATGTTTACTATATGCATGACCCCTTACGTATGTGTTGCCAGAGTGAAATATTAAGATTCTCTTCAACAATTTTGAGCAGATGCTGGAGGGCAGTAGGGAGCAGGAATTCTGTAAACTAAAGACTTTATATTTCTCACTGGTATAGAAAATTCAAAGGAATCCTGAAAGCTCTTAAGGATATTCCACTTCCTTCCTGAATTATCTGTTCTTTAAATTGAATGTTTTGCATTTGTTAACAATGCTTCTTTTGTTTTTTTTCTTCTTGGGCCACGGTGCTTGGTGCTCGGGAAACATGGGCTGCCAGGGATCAAACCTGGGTGGGCCGAGTGCAAGGGAAAAGGCCTACCCTCTGTACTGTTGCTCCGGCCCCAACAGTATTCCTTTTTCTCCTAGGTTAGATAGCAAGGTAACCTGTTTTCATTTATGGCCCATACCTGGTGATGTTCAGAGCTTACTCCTGGCACTCCACTCAGGAATCACTCCTGGTTGTGTTAGGGGAACCACATGGATTGCCAGGATATTGAACCAGACTCTACCGTATGCAAGACATGTGTCCCACTTGCTCTACTACTGATCCAGCCCCTAAACTATCATCTAATGAGTAAAATTAAATATTTGCTGTTTTTTTCCTTAAGGGTCATTCCCGGCAGTGTTCAAGGGTTACTCCTGGCTCTGCACTCAGGAATTACTCCTGGCGATGCTTGGAGAACCGTATGGGTTGTTAGGAATCGAACTTCGTGTCTGCCATGTGCAAGGGGAAATGCCCTATCTGCTGCATTGTCACTCTGCTTCCAATATTTACCTTCCCTTAAAAACCCAGATCAGGGGCCGGAGCGATAGCCCAGCAGGTAGGGCGTTTGCCTTGCACTCAGCCGGCCTGTGCCGGCCCGGGTTCGATCCCGGCATCCCATATGGTCCCCGAGCACCGCCAGGAGTGATTCCTGAGTGCATAGCCAGGAGTAACCCCCTGAGCATTGCCGGGTGTGACCAAAAAGCAAAAAAAAAAAAAAAAAAAAAACCCAGATCAGCTAACCAAATGTTAATCTTCACAGAGTTATGAGAGCTGAAAATGATATCTTACTATCCAAGGTTTGTATTTTTTTTTGTTTTTTTTTTTTTTTTTTTCTTTTGCTTTTTTTGGGGAGGGTCACACTGGGCAATGCTCAGGGGTTACTGCTGGCTCTTCACTCGGAATTACTCCTTGTGGTGCTCGGAGGACCATATAGGATGCCAGAGATCGAACCTGGGTTGGCCGCTTGCAAGACAAAAAACGGCCTACCTACTATGCTGTCACTCTGGCCTCCAAGGTTTATATGTTTTGGGCAATAATTTGCTAGCTTTGGTATATCAAGATCACTTTCTCTTTTTCGTTTTTAAATCCTTCCTGGATCTGCACTCAGTAATTACTTTTGGCAGTGCCCAGGTAATCCCATGGGTGCTACCATCAGACCGGGGTCGGGCACGTGCAAAATAAGAGACTTCTTTGCCGAACCCTCTCCTGCCTCTCAGTAGAGCTCTTTTTGATCATCTTTCTTACAAACACAGTGAGATTAAAAGAGAAATCACTGGGTTGTCTCAAATGGCTAACTAGGTGTTCCCTGGAGACAGTTTCCTCTTTTCCTGAACCCTGCTCTACTGCTCACCCCCTTGCTGTTCATAAAGAGACAGTAAATGTTGTGTGCATGTGTGTAACTCTTGGTGTCCACTGGTATGTGTGTAGTCAATTCATTCATCCGAATGTATGTATTTGTTAGATTGGAATTTTCAGGACAAGATAGGAACAGAAGTCAAAATCTTCATACTGTGATTTCTTATTTCAGAAGATTGTTTTCATGTTTCCCAGGTTATGTGTTATAGCATTGCGGCTTTTTTTTTTCTTTTTTTTTTTTTTGGGTCACACTTGGCGATGCTCAGGGGGTTACTCCTGGCATCCTGGCAGTTCTTGGGGACCATATGGGATGCCGGGGATTGAACCCAGGTTGGCTGTGTGCAAGGCAAATGCCCTACCCGCTGAACTATTCCTCTGACCCCTAGCATCAAGGCTTTAATAAGAAAATCCTACAACTAACAATTTCCACATTCAGGTAATACCAAGGCGAGTTAAAGTCTTCAGTCTGTTCAGTTTTTTCTTTTGTTCCGTAGAGAGTGATCTGTATCCTATGACACCAAACAAGTTTGACTATAGTCTAAAACCTACAAACAGTGGGAACGTAGCAGAACCCTCTCAGAAGCCCAATCCAATCTCAGAAATTAGGTTGTCTGGGGGTGAGAGTGACAATACAGTGGGTAGATCTCCAGAGTCTCCCAGGAGTGGCCCTGCACACACAGCTAGGAAGAAGCTGAATTGGTCATGTTTGGCCCCCAAACCAAATATAAATAAAATAAGGCTCTCATTTTTTAAAAAAGGGTGCACATCAGTTAAAATATATTTCTTTTCATAGATAATAAGATTTAAATATTCTTGTCTTTTTTTAAATATCACTTTCTTTTGTTGTTTGCATATAGGAAAGCCACAGACTTTTAGGTATTGATTTTGTGATCTGTCACACTACTGTACATATCTATTGTATCTATTGTTTCTAGGAGCTTCTTGTCCTCAACTGGGAGATTTTATCACTTAGAGCCAGTAAGCATTAAAACAACCAAGACTGTCAAGTTGGATTAGCCTTTTAGAAAACTGAGGGTGTTGGTGAAATATAAACACAAACAAGTTTAGTTAAATATAGGCAAATATGGGTTTAGCTGAACTTAAGTATAACAGGTATAATGTGCTTCCTTCAGGGGAGGTCTGCCCAGGGCAATACAAGGCAAATGCCCTACCCGCTGGGCTATCGCTCTGGCCCAGCCCAGAATATTTGTAATTATTATTTTCAACTTATTGTGGGAAGAAAGAAAGGGAATAAAACCTGGATCTGAGGTGACCTAACGTGCTAAAGCATGATGTGCACTTTGGAGGTGGTGGGGGAGCAGTAACTGCATCTATGGAATAAGCCTGAACACAGTTGTAACAGTGTTAACAGTTTTTAGTTAACAGTTGTTAACTAAAGCACCAGGAAAATAAACAGATGCTACCTGTCATTGTTAGAACTGAAGTTGGCTTATTTATACCACACAGAGACCGAATTATAGGAGAACAAGATTTATTCACAGTGGTGAGCTGGACTGGAGGACTGCTAATGGACATACAACAGGGTAGCAGGGGATGGAAATTACAACCTGCATCATGAAATAATTTGGGTGAAGACCATGTTCAGCAATGGAGGAGAGATACCTAAAACCAGGGTCTTGTGCCTATTACAAACCACAGTTTATGGCTTTTTTTTGTTTATTTGGTTTTTTGGGTCACACTTGACGAAGCTCAGGGGTTACTCCTAGCTCAGCACCCAGGAAGTACTCCTTGTGTGGTCAGGCACCATATGATTGCCAGGAATCAAACCCAGGTCAGATGCTTGCGAGGCAAATGCCCTATCCACTGTAGTATCGCTTCAACCCCAGTTCATAGAATTTTTTCAAAGTATAAAATTGCCCTTAGTGGGGCTGGAGCCATAGCTCAGCGGGTAGGGGTGTTTGCCTTGCATGCGGCCAGCCTATGCCGGTCCAGGTTCGATCCCGGCATCCCATATGGTTCCTGAGCACCGCCAGGAGTAATTCCTGAGTGCAGAGCCAGGAGTAACCCCTGAGCGTCCGGGTGTGACCCCAAAAAGCAAAAAAATAAATAAAATTGCCTTTAGTATAGGCAAGTTCAATATAGCTATATCAGAATTGCAGTTATAATTCACCCATCACTAATTGCTTCATTTATCTTTTTTCTCATGGGAGGGGGTCGTCCCTGGAAATACTTTTACTCTGCACTCTGATCTCTCCCGACAGTGCCTGGGACACTATCTGGGTTGCTGGGGATTGAATACATTTCAGCTTCATGCAAGCCAGTCAAGTGCCCCCACCGCTGTGCTGTCACTCCAGCCCCAACTTTTCCTTTCTTTCCGAAATTTTTTTGGGTAAACCTTCGAACTTTTCAATCTTGTTTTTGTTCTTTCGTTAATGTACATTTTTTTTTTGGGGTCACACCCGGCGATGCTCAGGGGTTTCTCCTGTCTCTGCACTCAGGAATTACTCCTGGCGGTGCTCCAGGGACCATATGAGATGCCAGGGATCGAACCCAGGTTGTCTGTGTGCAAGGCAAACGCCCTACCCGCTGGACTATCAATCCGGTCCCAGTACTTCTCTTCCTTTAGTTCTCTGAGCTGCAATCTGGGTAATTCTCATTTCTAAATTAGTCAACTAAGGAATTCTTTCATTTGCCCTAGCGATGGATGGCCAGAGTGATAGTACATTGGATAAGGTGCCTTACCTGCATCTGGCTAACCCTGGTTCAGTCTGTCACGCCGTGTGGTATCCCAAGGCCTGCTAGGAGTGATTCCTGAGTGCATACCAAAGAGTAACTCCTGAGCAGCACCAGGTATGGCATCAAAACACACAAAAGACCTGTCAGTAGTTTATTCCTGGGGCCCGGAGAGATAGCCCAGCGGGTAGGGCGTTTGCCTCGTACCGGCCGGCCCATGCCGGCCCAGGTTCGATCCTTGGCATCCCATATGGTCCCCTGAGCACCGCTAGGAGTAATTCCTGAGTGCAGAGCCAGGAGAAACCCCTGAGCATTGCCAGGTGTGACCCAAAGAGCAAAAAAAAAAAAAAAAAAAAAAGTTTATTCCTTTACGGTGTTTAGGTTTGGGGCTACTCAGTCGTGGTCAGGAGTTACTCCCCGTTGTGTGCTGAGAGATTGCTCAGGGACTTGTAGAACCAGGTACGAACTTCGGCCTCCAGCATGCAAAGAGGCCCTCAGCCAGCAGCTATCACGCCAGATTTCACTGCACTTTTATTTCAAAATTAAGTTTGCTCAAAGGAGTTTGTGTCTGCTTTACATGCGGGGGGGCCCAGCTTCCCTCTCTGGCACAAGGTCCCCTAGAGGGCCGGAGCGATAATCCAGAGAGTAGGGCATTTGCGTTGCACGGCCAGCCCATGCCGGCCTGGGTTCGATCCCTGGCTTCCCATATGATCCAAAAAGCAAAAATAAAAAGAAGGTCCCCTAGAGCAGCAAACCAGGAGTAACTCCTAGGAAACCTTGGTGTGACCACAAAGCAGAAAATAGCAATAGCAGAGCTAATTTCTAAAGACTTCTAAAGGTCCCTCCCTGTTAAATCACACACACACACACACACACACACACACACACACACCATTTCAGAGGACATAAAGGACCTTGGGTTATTATTTTTGAACACTTAGATAAGGGGGCCACACCAGCAGTATTCTGACATGATCCTGCCTCTATGCTCAGGAATCTCCCCTTGGGCAAGCTGTGCCAAGGATGAAAGCAGGACATGCCACATGCAACCTAAGTGACTTTACCTTTAATACTATCTCTCTAGCATAATACTTTTTTGATATTTTTCTTGGGTTTGTTTTGGGGTTCCACCATGGGGAATCCAGGTTCCCTTCATAGAAGGCAACACTCAGTCATTGAACAATCCCTCCAGTTCCTTTATTTCTACTTTTTGTTTGGGGACCATACCCAGCAATGCTCAGGGATTCCTCCTTTCTGAGTATTGACCCTTTCTGCTCATCAGACCAAATTTCCCCAGGAATAGCCACAGGACCCCATAAGTACTACTGGAGAAACTCACTACACACACACACAACACACACACACACACACAAAGCAGAGGTAGAAATGGATTCCTAGGGGCCAGAGCGATAGCCCAGCGGGTAGGGCGTTTGCCTTGCGCAGCCGGCCTATGCCAGCCCGGGTTCGATCCCTGGCTTCCCATATGGTCCCCTGAGCACCGCCAGGAGTAATTCCTGAGTGCAGAGCCAGGAGTAACCCCTGAGCGTCACGGGTGTGACCCCCAAAAAAAAGCAAAAAAGAAAATGGACTCCTAGAATTTGTTAGGCTGAGAGCTATTCCTCATGCAGAAGTATATACCTTTTTTTTTTAATTATACCACCGTGAGTCAATCCGTTAATCCGTCCAGTCAATCCGTAATTCCTCCAGTCAATCCATAATTCCTCCAGTCAATCCGTTAGCCAAACAGTTAACCAGACAATGAATCAGTCTTTGAATCCTCCTCCTGTGAACCAGCAGTCATTTTCATCAGAAGCTGTTTCATCTGTAAGCCATCAAGATCGAGCCCCTCGTGAACCTATGGTTAAGTCATCTAATGTACATGGATCATCAGGAGGAAGTAAAAAGAATTACCGATCAGAGGCTGACAGTCCATTTCAGTCACCCTTTGGGATTGTGAAAGCATCGTGGTTACCAAAGCTTTCACGCTGATGCCCAGAAGATGAAGAGACTTCCTACTCCCTCTATGATGAATGATTACTATGCAGCATCTCCAAGAATATTTTCACATTTGTGTTCTCTGTGTAACGTAGAATGTAGTCACTTGAAGGATTGGATTCAGCATCAAAATACATCTACTCATATTGACAGCTGCCGACAATTACGTCAACAGTAAGAACAATTTTTTGCATTTTCAGAGGATGCAAATTTACATAAAGTTAATATTCATGTTTACAGACTGTGAAGAGTTTTAGTGTGATACTCTGGAAAAAATAAAGTTAACTGTTTATTTTAGATACTAGTTTTACATAGGTATATTTAATGTCTTCCCAAAAATGAAAATCAAATACCCATTCTCTTTCCTAATTTAATCCAAGTAGTAAGACTGTTTTTTTTGTTATACTAGAACAGCTGAGTATGCCACCCATACGGCAGAGCCTGGCAAGCTACCCATGTTGTATTTGATATGCCAAATACCAGTAACAATTATATACCTCATTCCCATGACCTGATGGAATGGTTTGAGACTCTTTATGTTCCTGGAGCAAGCAGATGTGTTTCGGCTCTACTATCATGTGACAGGACATATGGAGATGTTACTGGTGCCCGCTCAATGATGAATGGGAAGATAGTGATAGTGATAGTGACCACCGTGAGATATACAATTCCAAAGATGTTCATAATTGGCTTTCAGTCATATGGTGTTCTGGCACCCATCCCTCCACCAGTGCCCCAATCCCAACACCAGTGTCCCCACATTCCCTGCCACCTTCCTCTCTCCCCCGCCTCTCTCTCATTATTTCTAACAATTAGTAGAACTGGTATACACTTATATCCCACAAATGAATGCAGTCATTCTATATCTGTCCTTTTCCTTCTGAATAATTTCACTCAGCATAATTTCCATGTCCATCCATTCGCAGGTAAATTTCATGACTTCATCTTTTCTGACTGCTGTGTAGTATTCCATTGTGTAGATGTATCTTGGTTTCTTTGTTCAGTTTTCTGATCTCGGGCTTTTAGATTGCTCCATATTCTGGCTATCATGAATTGTGCTGCGATGAATATAGAAGCGCAGATAGTGTTTCTGCTGTGTGTTTTTTGAGTCTCTAGGATATATTCCCAGGAGTGGTATTGCTGGGTCAAATGGGAGCTCGATATAAATTTTTTTGAGGAATATCCATATTTTCCAAAAGGGCTGGACTAGTCAGCACTCCCACCAAGAGTGAATGAGAGTCCCTTTTCCCCCCCACATCCATGCCATCACTGGTTCTTGCTCTTTTGAATGTGTGTCAGCCTCTGTGGTGTGAGATACCTCATTGTTATTTTGATTTGCATCTCCCTGATGATTAATGATGAGCACTTTTTCATATGCCTTTTGGCCATTCGAATATCTTTTTTATCATTTCTTCATTGTTTGTTCTTCTGTTCATTTCTTCTTCCCATTTTTTGATGGGGTTGGCTGCTTTCTTCTTGTAAAGTTCTACCAGTGCCTGATATACCATGTATATTAACCTCTTATCAGATGGGCTTTGGGTAAATAAGCTTTCCTAGTGTGTGGGCTGTCCCTGTATCTTGGTCGCTGTTTCTTTTGCGGTACAGAAACTTTTCAGTTTTATATAATCCCATTTGTTTATCTTTGCTTCCATTTGCTTGTCAGTGGTGTTTCGTCTTTTTTTTTTTTTTCTTTTTGGGTCACACCCAGCAATGCTCAGGGGTTACTTCTGAGTTTTTGCTAAGGAATTACTCCTGGCAGTGCTTGGGGGACCATATGGGATGCCAGGGATCAAACCAGGTCGGCTGCATGTAAGGCAAACGCCCTACGCACTGTGCTATTGTTGCAGGTGGACCCCACGGGTGACTTATGTGAGGCAGGAAGGAGAGAGAGATGGTCGCTTTCTCCCCAGCCGCCTCTGCCACCCGGGACCCGCTGGGCAGGCTAAGGACTGATAAAGTCTGCGATGAGCCCCCTGCACGGCGTGGGCCTGAGCCCCACCAGCCCCACGAGGTGGCCGTCAAGCCACGCCTGATGTCCGCTTGATCTCTAGGCACGGGGAGTTAATCCCCACCACCCGAGGTTTCTCGGGGAGCCACGGACTCAGGCTGGAGCGAGGAATTGCTCTTTGCAGGAAAGGAAAGTCAGTCCTAGGCCTTACCCAGGTCTGCCTCAAGGTTCTTGTCTTCCTCGCAGAAAAAGAATTTTCAGGAGTCGACGAGCAGTGAAGTAAAATAGATTTTATTGAGGAGGTTTTTGGTGAGGGGGAGGGAGAGAAAAGAAAGGAAAAGAGTAGCGCGCTCAAGGGAGAACGTGGGCTGCTCCAAAGGTGGAGAGCGAGTAAAAGAGAGAGTACACATCTCAAGAGGGGAGATCGCGGGCAACACACGTGCTCAGGCACCACATGTGCGCGCGAGGCAACATGTGTACCCAGGCAGCATGTGCACGCATGCAACATGTGAGCCCAGGCAGCATGCGCCGCGCTGTCCTTTGGTCAGGACGGCTTTTATAGATTTCTCCCAAGTTACTCCCATATGGGGCTTCAACCTCGGTTGCTAGGGCCCCGTTGCCAAGGGGAGTAGACTTTGGGAGGGTCTTCTTTGACTGGAATGTCCTAGGGTCTTCCTTGAGCTGGGTCCTGGGCGGGAAGGCTGATTCATTTCCCTCAGGAGATTTACACATTCCTTTTGGCCTTTCCTTCCTCCAGGGTCTATTGTTGATATGGTCTTATCAAGTTTGGTTTCGGGCTTTCAATCAGGTGTGGCTCTGGAGCTCTTCTTCAGGAATTTATTGCCATGTGGCGCCCCCCGTCTGCCTGCCTACAACACTATCACTCCAGCCCGTGTTTTGTCTTTAGCACACTGTTGCCCAGAGCATCTTCATCTTCCTGGAGTTGCCTCCTGCAGGCCACTTTGTAGATAGGGGTGGAGAACGTCTGAATGTGGCAGTATATCTTACTATGTATTCTATGTTAGCTGGTATAAATATTTTCTCTCATTCTACCATAATCATCGTGGGGCTAGACAGCTATTACCAGTATATTTACTTGGCCACGTTGGATCTCTAAGTCATTGGACAAGAGAGAAATGCTGTTTGCCTGCAAGCAAGCATGCATGTCTCTCTAGTAAGTTGAAGGGCTAATATACAAAACAACTATGAAGTAAAGATGAGAATCTTGTGAAAGCTTGGAAAAATATGCACCTCGCTGTAGAGTATCCATTGGTACAGATGCTTGCCTTTATATTCTGAGATACAATTCATCTCACATGCACTTTCCCCCACTTTTGCCCTGCAGGGGCCACTTCCAAGGCAGATCTTGGCTGGGCAGCATTAACATTTCAATGGACTTATCTGAGGTCCTGGGAGAAGTTACTTGAGGTCAATTGACCCTAATTGCTTCCTATTGATGTGGGCAGTCTGAACTGAAAAACTATAACATCTGTAACCTGCTCTCTTCCAGGCTTTTTGTCTTTTATTCTCTTTTGCCCTTGGCTTTCTGCTCTCCTTCCCTCCTTTCTTGTTGGGTCTTAACACGTGGTAGCAGCCATCTTTGTCTAGGATTCTAAACCTACACGTGGTCAGGGCCCAGGCAGGAACCTAAGACTGAGGTTTTCCTATTGCTGATTTGTATGCAAGAGCAAATGAGAGTAAAGCCTTTTGAAACTTTGCTGGATTCTTGTGTCTCTCCCTCCACCGGCCGCCGATCTGGGGCAAAAGGGAATCCCTGTCCTTGCTCCAGATTTTGTCTGTGTGTGCAGCATACCCCAACTAGTGGAGGTTCCACTGAGATTCATGTATCTGTTCCCAGATTTTGTCGGGGCACCCAGCATTCCGGCGTCATCTTTAAAGATGCCTTCAGTTCGATGTTTTCTTCTATGTACCTTATAGTTTCCTATGTTTTCTTCGATGTACCTTATAAATTCATGTCTGATATTGTTATCTTTAATCCATTTTTTTTCCTTTTTAGGTCACACATGACAATGCTCAGGGCTTACTCCTGGCTCTGCACTCAGGAATTACTCCTGGTGGTGCTTGGGGACCATATGGGATGCCGGGAATCGAACCCAGGTCGGCAGCATGCAAGGCAAATACCCTACACGCTGTGCTATCGCTCTGGCCCTCTTTAATCAATTTTTTTTTTTTTTTTTTGCTTTTTGGGTCACACCCGGCGATGCTCAGGAGTTACTCCTGGCTCTGCACTCAGGAATCACTCCTGCCGGTGCTCGGGGGACCATATGGGATGCGGGGATCGAACCCGGGCCGGCACAGGCTGGCAGCGTGCAAGGCAAACGCCCTACCCGCTGGGCTATCACTCCGGCCCTCTTTAATCCATTTTTGATCTGACTTTTGTGCATGGCATTAGAAGTAGGTATAAATTCATTTTTTTACACGTAGCTTCCTAGTTTTTCCAACACCATTTGTTGAAGAGGCTTTTTTTGTTCCACTTAATATTTTTTGCTTCTTTATCAAAGATTAAGTTATCATATATTTGGGACTGTGTTTCAGGATATTCAGTTCTATTCCATAGGTCTAAACATCTATCTTTATAACAATACCATGCCATTTTAATTACTGCTTTGTAGAATAGTTTGAAATTGGGGAAAGTGATACCTCCTATCTTCTTTTTCCCAAGGATTGCTTAGCTATTCATGGGGCTTTATTATTCCATACATGTTTCAGGAGTGTTTGGTCAATTTCTTTGAAGAATGTCAGGGGGCCGGAGCGATAGCCCAGAGGGTAGGGCGTTTGCCTTGCATGCAGCCGGCATGTGCCCGGCCGGGTTCGATTCCCGGCATCCCATATGGTCCCCGAGCACTGTCAGGAGTAATTCCTGAGTGCAGAGCGAGGAGTAACCCCTGAGCGTCCCCGAGTGTGACCCCAAAAAAAGCAAAAAAAAAAAATGTCATGGGTATCCTTACAGGGACCACATTGAATCTATATAAAGCGGGGCCAGAGTGATAGCACAGTGGGTAGCGTGTTTATCTTGCTCATGACCAACCGGAAGTTCAATCTGGCATCCCATATGGTCCCCCAAGCTCTTCCAGGAGTAATTCCTGAGCTAAAAGCAGGAGTAACCTCTGAGCATCGCTGGGTGTGACCCCTCCCACCCCCAAAAAAAAGAATCTGTATAAAGCTCTAGGGAGTATTACCATTTTGATAATGTTAGTTCTCCCAACCTATGAGCAGGAAATGTGTCTCCATTTCTGTGGGGAAACGCTAGTGTACCCTGCACAAAATCTGGGAGGAGGGTTAAGGATCCCCCTTCTGCCCCAGGGGATTAGCAGCCAGCGGACGAGGAAAGACACGAGAATCCAGCAAAGTTTCAAAATGCTTTACTTACACAGGTTTTGGCATACAAATCAGCAGTAGGAAAACCCCGATCTTTCGGTTGGGCCCAGGTCACCACATGTTAAGGCCCTGCAGAGAGGAGACAGCAAAGAGGCAAGAAAGGGAGTGCCAGAAATAAAGCAGGCGACAGTTTTTATAAGCCTGCAACTCAGACTGCTCACTCCAAGCACCACCAAGAGTAATTCCTGAGCAAAGAGCCAGGAGTAACCCTGACCATTGCCAGGTATGACCCAGAAGTGAATGAATGAATGAATGAATCATTTTTGAAAGTAGGTATTTTATATATATATATATATATATATATATATATACATATATATATATATATATATATATATATATATATATATGTTCATGAAGAATGAACTAGTTCCTGAGGCCCCATTCACTCTCAATGGAACAAACATCTCTGAATGCAGCAGTTATGTGTACCTAGGTCGAGAAGTCAACATGATGAACGACCTAAAACCTGAGCTGCGCAGGAGGAAGAGAGTGGCATGGAATGCCTTCAAAGGCATCGAAAAAATAGCTAAAAGGACAAAGAACCTCTGGCTCTGGGCACATCTCTTTTGACTCCACTGTTCTCCCTGCATTAACATACGTCTCAGAGACCTGGGCCCTACGAAAGCAGGATGAGAATGCTATTCGGGTCTCCCAGAGAGGAATCGAAAGAGCTATGCTTGGAATATCACTCCTCACTCAAGTGAGAGAAGGAATCCAGAGTTCTGACCTCCGTCGCTATTCCAGAATCAGGGACGCTGTCTCGTTTGCCAAGGCATCGAAAATCAGATGGGCTGGACATGTAATGCAATTTGGAGACAACTGCTGGACTAGAGCCATTACCGACTGGATCCCACGGGATGTCAAAAGATCACGTGGCCGCCCACCTACAAGATGGTCTGACTTCCTTGTAAAGACACTGAAGGAATGGTTTGAGGCTCTTCGTAAGATGGTCTGACTTCCTTGTAAAGACACTGAAGGAATGGTTTGAGGCTCTTCGTATTCCTGAATCAACCAGATGCCATTGGGCTACATTGGCACGTGATAGGGTCCAATGGAAATGTTACTGGTGCCCGCTCGAGCAAATCAATGAATAACGGGATTCAAGTGATCAAGTGAAGGTATTTTCAAATTATTTGAAGTGATTTGTATAGACTGAAATATAGCTATGAATCATCACAAATTAACTTACTGCTTTCTGATAATTCCATTTGCCATTTATTTTATTGGAGCAAGCAATTTGAGTCTTTTTCCCTCTAGATTTTGGGCCACACAGTGTTGCTTATGGGTTATTCCTGGCTGTGTGCTCAGGAATTTTTCCTGACAATGATAACAGGACTCTTTGGGATGCTGGATATCAAATCTTGGTAGTCTACCTACAAGGCAAGTTCCCTATCACTGTACTATCTCTCTGACCCTAAGGAGCAAACAGTATGAAAGAAATTTCTCATTGGTTTCCCACAGGGGCAGGCTGGGGGTTGGAAGTTTGTGAAGGAAAGGTACACTGGTGGTGGGATTTGTGTTGAAACATTGTACACCAGAATCAATTCTGCTATGAACAATTTTGTAAATCAATGTCTTAATAAAGAATTAGAAAATAGGGCCGAGTGATAGCCCAGCGGGTAGGGCGTTTGCCTTGCACGTGGCCAGCCCATGCCAGCCCGGGTTCGATCCCTGGCATCCCATATGGTCCCCTGAGCAACGCCAGGAGTGATTCCTGAGTGCAGAGCCAGGAGTAACCCCTGAGCATCGCCGGGTGTGACCCAAAAAGCAAAAAAAAAAAAAAAATTGAAAATAAAATATCCCCAGTTCACTGATCTCTAGAATCAAGACCATGGAATCTATTCTGAGGTTTCAGAAACTTATTTGATATATATTATAATAATGACAGTGGAAATAAGAAGCAGAGTACCCATCCTTTTTTTCTTTCTTTTTTTTCTTTTTTTGGTATTTTGGGTCACACCAGTGATGCTCAGGGTTACTCCTGGCTCTGCGCTCATTAATCACTCCTGGAACTGCATGGGGTACCATATGGGATGCCGGGATCGAACCTGGGTCAGCTGCATGCAAGGCAAATGCTCTACCTGCTGGAATATCGCTCTGGCCCCCTATCCTTTTTTATTGTTATTTTATTACACCACATTTAGATATACAATTACAAGATGCCCATGTCTGAGTTTTGGTTCTACAGTGTTCCAACACCCATCCCTCCACCCATGCCCATCTCCCATCACCAATGTCCCCACCTCCCTCCCCCTCCCCCAGCCCACCTCCATGGCAGGTTCTGTATCTTCTTTCTATCTCTCCAACCTACCTTTCCTACACATCGTGGAATGTAGTATATTCTAGGATATGATTGGTTCCACTAGTTTGATGGACCACACGGCTGCAAAGTGGCCGCAACTTGGGGAGCCTCATAGTCAGCTGCATCTGAGGCTCTTCCTACTATGACTGGTCGTCCCGGGTCAGTTCCTGGACAGGGCCACTGGTCTTCGGGACAAGATAGAGTGGGGAAGGGGTGGCCCCAGCTCCATCTGATGAATGCCCAGTGACTTCTGCTTCTGGGAGCCGCCTACCTGGGCTCGAACTTGGCTACTCTGTTAATCTGGTCTTGAGGGCAGCATTTCTTCTGGGCGGGCTCTGATGTGCTACAGCGTCCAGACAGTGAAAATGGCGGCTATTGTGGTGGGCAAGCCTCATTCAGCTGCTTTTGGGGTTCCCCCAAAGGTGATAGGCCTACTCCCAAAACCCATCTTTCCTCCTGGGGGCCTCATGGTCAGCTGAGCTAGGGGAGAGGTGGACGCCAGCTCTCCCGGTTGCATCTGAGGCTCTGCGTGCTATGACTGGTCTACCTGGGGCAGCTCCTCCAGAGTACCCTATTCTTAAGGTGTGTTGGAAACCTCCTCAGGTCTCTGTGGGCCCTGGGCACTCACCATGCTCAAGCACATTCCAGGCTCTCCTGAGCTGCTAGTAAGATCAAAGGCAGGGTCTGTGTTCTAGAGTCTGACTGTCCTAGAAACGAAGGCCCATCAAGCCTCATTATTGAGTCACCTGCTTGAGTCAACCTGCTTTATGACATAGTGGACTGTCAGGGAACGCCGCCAGGGTCCCCGACAGTGTCAGAACAGAGGTTCTCTTCTACCTCTGAGGACGCCGGGGAACAGATGAAAACTCACGAGTCCGGCGCGGCTCAAAAAAAGGCTTTTAATAGTACAAAAGCTCTTCCACAGCACTCCAATATAATGAACAAACTCTAGCTCTGGCCCAAACTTAGACCATTCAAAAGAGCCTAAGTCTCCCAGCAAAGAGAGAGGATCTCACCCGAGCTGAGTCCTACCCAGAAGAAGGAGCAAAAGGCCAAAGAGCAAAAAGCCAAAAGCCAAAAGCAAAAGGCCGAGGAGCCAAAAGCGAAAAGGCCAAAAGCCGAAATCTAAAAGGCCCAAAGTCTGAGTGCAGAGTCAGAAGTGACCCCTGAACGTCGCGGGTGTGACCCAAAAAGCAAAAAAAAAAAAAAATAATAAAATAAAATAAAATAAAAGGCCCAAAGTCAAAAGGTGAAGGGGGCTCAAGTCAATCCCCTTATATACACCAAAGTACTCTGATTTGTGACAGGGAGGGTCATGTCAACAAAGAACCCTAAACAGTGTAGAAGAGCAGTGCCACACCCTATTGCAGGTATAAACAAAGTTTACACCAAGGACTAATCCCGAGATTATCTCTTATGTAAAACACTGGAGAGAGAGAGAGAGGGCTGATATAAAGTAATACATCTTAATTTCATGAGCTTCATGTGATCTAGATGGTACCCACAAGGTCCTTCTTATTATCTGCACCAGGCTGAGTATCTTGTTCTTGTGTACTGAAAGGGTCACACTCGCCTGCTTAGAGCAAACTAGCATGATCCTTCCTGTAGTCTTCCTATGTCTCAACATAGCCAGGGTGGTAGTCTCCTGGTACATTCTAACTGTTCCATGCTGGGTATAAAGTGGGTATAAAGAGGGTATGCAGTGGGTATAAAGGGGAGCTGTGCCCAATCTAGAATAAACATAGAAGTCTTAGTAGATGTATAAGTCAGAAGTTATTCAGTCAAGGTGACTTCTGTAACTGCCACACCCTCTAGCAGTGTTTACATAGAAGAGAGGTTTCATTAGAATGAACCTTAGTTTAAATAGATTAAGCTGGAAGTGGGCAAAACAACAAAACTCCCAGAATAGCTAAACCTGTCCTCCAACAATGGACTATACCTGTCACCCCAGGGAATGGCAGGAGGGAGTTCATCAGAGGTCAAGTAGCCTATGGAGTGGAAAACAAGTTCTCTATCTCCTCACATCTAGGCTTACTACCCATTCAGTACTTGTACCTTTTCCTTGGAAGTTATTTGTCGGGAGCGCCGCGGGGTCCCCAACAGTGTCAGGACAGAGGTTCTCTTCTACCTCCAAGGGCGCCCGGGAGAACAGATGAAAACTCACGAGTCCGGTGCAGTTCCAAAAATGGCTTTTAATAGTACAAAAGCTCTTCCAAAGCAATCCAATATAATGAACAAACTCTAGCTCTGGTCTGAACTTAGACCATACAAAAGAGCCTAAGTCTCCCACCAAGGAGAGAGGATCTCACCCGAGCTGAGTCCTACCCAGAAGAAGGAGCAAAAGGCCAAAGAGCAAAAGACCAAAAGCCAAAAGCCGCAAGCCGCAGGGAGCCAAAAGCTGAAGGCTGAGGAACCAAAAGGCAAAAGGTGAAGGGGCCTCAAGTCAGCCCCTTATATACACCAAAGTAATCCAATCGGGAGGTTGTCATGTCAACAAAGAACCCTAAACAGAGTGTAGTGCCACACCTTATTGCAGGTATAAACAAAGGTTATGCCAAGGACTAAGGAGATTATCTCTTATGTAAAACACTGGAGAGAGAGAGAGGGCTGATATAAAGTAATACATCTTAACTTCATGAGCTTCATGTAATCTAGATGGTACCCACAAGGTCCTTCTTATTATTATCTGCACCAGGGTGATTCTGAGTATCTTGTTCTCCTGTACTGAAAGGGTCACACTCGCCTGCTTAGAGCAAACTAGTATGTTCCTATAGTCTTCCTATAGTCTCAAGCGTAGCCAGGGTGGTAGTCCCCTGGTAAATTCTAACTGTCCCACGCTGGGTGCAGTGGGTATAAAGAGGAGCTGTGCCCAATCTAGAAAACATAGAAGTCTTGGTAGATGTATAAGTCAGAAGTTATTCAATCAAGGTGACTTCTGTAACTGCCACACCCTCTAGCAGTGTTTACATAGAATAGAGATCTCATTAGAATGAACCTTGGCTTAAATAAGATTAAGCTGGGAGTGAGCAAAACAACAAAACTCCCAGATTAGCTAAACATGTCCTCCAACAGTTATTTCTAAGCATAACGTGCTCCTTAAGTACCTGGGGACTGGCCAGGCTCCAGCAAGATGCAGATATGAGAATTGGAATTTTCCTTCACCTGTCTTTTTTTCTTTTTCTTTTTTGATTCGCACTTAGAAGTGCTCAGGACTTATTCCTAGCTGTATCATCAGGATTCCCTCCTGGCAGTGCTTGGGGGATCATACTTCGTGTGAGATTTGAACAAGGGTTTGCTGTGTTCAAGGCAAGGACCTTATTCCTGTGCTATCTCTCTTGTCTGAAGAACTAGAATTTTCACTACATTTTCCATCACAGGGAAGTTTGGGTCAGAAAAGAAGGCCATCAGTACGTATACATTAGTATTGTAAAAGGCTCTCTATTTTCATATCCTGATGAGTACAACTTTGTAAATATTTGTAAATATTTGAAAAGTAAAGTCTTGGGGCTGGAGCAATAGTACAGCAAGAGGGGCATATGCCTTGCATGCAGCCGACCTGGGTTCGATCCTCAGCAACCCATATGTTTCCTGATCACTTGCAGAAATAATTCCTGGGTGCAGAGCCAGGAGTAAACCCTGAACATTGCAGGGTGTGACCCAAAATAAGCAAAAAATAAAGTGAAAAAGTGCTATTATATGAATTATATCCCAACTGAAAGTAAAATTTAAACCTAGAATGGCAATATGACAACCATAATAAGCCTATCCCCTTGAAACCTATACAACACATTTTTTAAATATTTTATTATATCACCGTGAGATATACAATTACAACGTTGTTCATGATTGGGGGGTTTTGGTCACTCAGTGTTCCAGCACCGCTCACCAGTGCCCATTTCCCACCACCAATGTCCCCCAATTCCCTCCCCCTCCCACAGCCTGCCTCTATGGCAGGTTCTTTATCTCTTTTCTCCCTTTCTCCCTCTCTCTCTTCCTTCTCTTACATGTTGTGGATCGCAATACATACACTTAGAGGCCATCATGTGCATTTTTTGCCTGTATTTAATGCTCAGTTCTAGGTTAGTATTAGCCCTTTCTACAATTGTTCACACATGTTCCCTTCTCTGTCTTACCTAACCTCTGATTCCTACATGTTTGTGGTAATTTCCACCTTTGATAAGACCTCCTAATCCACATTTCGCCTGACATTGGAATTTGGTATCATGTTGGGGAGTACCGCCGGGGTCCCCGACAGTGCTGGGAAGCGAGTTCCCATCTACCTCTGAAGCCGGCGAGGAATAGATGAAAACTCAGGAATCCGATGCAGTTTTAAAAGGCTTTACTTATCACAGGTTCAGGCATACAAATCAGCAAAAGGAAAAGCCCTGTGCTTAGGATTCCCAGCTAGAACCCCAGACACGTGTAGGCCAAGATGGCGGCCACCACGTGTAAAGGCCCTGTAAAGAGGAGACAAAGACAAGACTCCCAAGAAGGGTGAGAGCTCACAAAGAGAGCCCAAAAAGAAGCCCAAAAAGAGCCACGTGAGAGAGGAAGCAGGCTAGTATTATACCCCTGCAAGTCAGACCTCCCTCCCACTCTTATGGAAAGCAGGGAGGGTCAAATGCCATAAGGGAATCTCTCCCAGCACCTCACCTAGGCCCTTTTATATGCTAATGTTTTGAGCCAAGATCTGCCTGGAAATGCCTTTATAGGGTAGAGAAGGGGTTTCTGAGATGGCATGTCTCTGTAACTAATGTCAGTTAAATATTTCTCCAAGCCTTCACAAGTCTCTTCTACTTCATGGTAGTTTTGTATTTTTAGTTGCCTTTGAGTATATCAGGGAGCCATGCTTGTTTGCTTGGAAGCAAACAGCATTTCTCTCTGGTCTAATTACTTAGGGATCCTACGTGGCCAGGCAAATATGCTGGTAAGATCTAGCTAGTCCCACGATGATTGTGGTAGCATGAGAGAATATTTATACCAGCCAGTACAGAATACATGTTCAGTTATGACTGCCACATTCAGACTACCCCCCTATCTATGAAGTGACCTGCAGGAGGCAATCCAGGGCAGATGCAGAGGCCTAGGCTTTTAGGTGTCCTGCAACAACTCCCCCTGATTAGTTTACTATAAAAAATTGAAAAGGTATGAAATACTTAGTAATGTACAGTAGATTAAGATAAGAAAAAAACAATTCCAATTACAAAATGATAATACATGTTACTTTAGGATCCTAACTTGTTTTTTGGACCCAAAGCAAAGTTCATGACAAAGTTTTTCTAGCTGTCTGATTATAACGGACTACAGTTTGCACTGTCCATAAGAGTCAATTTGCTATAATTTATGTAAAGTCGGGTGTCTGGAACAGAGTCTGTGGGGCTACTTCTGGGACAGCAATAGCGGTGATCATATGAGTATGAGTCTCTGGAGAGCAGCGATCAGGAACTCGTTGAACTGTCAGGAACACTGGATCGGGTCTCAGGAACACTGGAACAAGTATCTCGAATTCTGGAACAGGAGTCTTGAGTGCTGGAACAGGTGTCCGGAACATCGGTGTGGGTGTCTTGCAGGGCTTCTTCAGCAAGTGGACACTGGCACTGGTAACTGTACCTGTAGCTTAATTTTAGGCGAGACAAAAACACTTTTCGAGGTTAATCACAAGTAGAGATTTTAAGGCTTTGGCAGGAATTCAAGAACATGAAGAAACTTTAACACCTTGTGAAAGGAAACATTAGGAAAAACATTTTTTGCAGATTATTAAATTTTTGGTGAGCACTGTTTTAGGAGTCTCGTAGTATTGAGAACTGTAGCTCAAGTTTACTGCATTCCAATATCTTATCCTGTGAACAGAATCATTCGAAAAGCGAAAAACAATTTTTTCATTGATTTAGCAAACTTTTTTGTAATGAGCACTGTTATCAGAATCCAAAGCCTCGAGCATCATAGAAGGAATCTGCAGCATCCAAGTTCTTTTTTCTGTAAATCTTTGAACAAAAGCATTAAAAATTTTTATTAGTTGTTAGCAGATTTTGATATTGAGCACTATACTTGGAGTTCACCCTTTTTTCTCCTTTTTTAATTTTTAATTTTTTATTATTTTTTACCTGTAAACAAAACATTAGAAAACTTAATTTCTAAAACCTTGACACTGAACATCATACACGGCAGTCTATTTTTCTTCAAAACCTTAAGAAACTTCATTAGTCATTTCTATATATAAAACCTTAGAAAATTCTTACAAAATATCTTCTCCTTGAGGGTTATTCAGGTGCTTTCACTTTTAAGCACTTCAAAGCAGCAAGGAAACATTAAGATACTTACACATTAAACACTTAGAAGATACATATTTTTTATGGCACCTTTTTGGGGGTTATTTAGGTGCTTCTACCTTTAAACTCCGCTCCAAGACAGTTTTTTTTTTTTTTTTAAGAAAGAAAGGGGTTATCTCCAGCGAAAGCATTAACAGGCTGCAATGCAAGGTTATTTTTTATTATAGACGAACCAAGATCAACAGGCTGCAAAGCAAAATTATTGTTATTTAAGATGGACCATGTTTAACAGGCTGCAAAGCAAGATTATCATTATTAAGAAATGAACCAATTTGGGAGGTTTGAACAGTTTGCAATTTAAAATTAAGACTTTAATAAAATTAAGACTTTATATTGAAAGAAATTAGGTGTTTTTAAACCTGCAAGCCATTTATGAATAGTTTTTACTTAGGTGAATTTACTGGTTTTTGAGTCTGCATCAGTGTTTTTAGCGGTTTTCCTTGAGACAAGTTTAAGGGTTTAAGGTGAATAATGTTAAAGATACCTGTCTTTTGTTGCTTTATCAGGAACTTTTTTTTTTTTTT
>JAJIBD010014911.1:0-31991 GCA_021461705.1 Cryptotis parvus
ACCAGGTCGATGCATGACAGGGAAAATGGTGAAAATTTATTATACTGTCTGAGTTAGTTACACACATTCAGTCCTCTCCAGAGACTACTGTTAGTATCAAAAATAAAATAGTTATAAAGGTTATAATTGGTTTTAGACTTTACAATGAACTGGAGCAAGAGTGGATGAGTAGAGCACATTAATACATCAAAATTTTGACTTCTTAAAACATGATTCACATCTTTTCTTCATGAAAATGTGCACATTGGATAATTGCATGTCATTTTCTCTTAATTATCAGTTTTAAAAAGCAATTTGCTTTGCAATTCTGTTGGTGTTATTACTGCTGTGTATGAAAATATAATGTCTTGAAGGTTCTTTATTCACTATTCTAAAAACTGCCATCTCAGGAGAGTTGTTTTAAGAAATCCCAGTATTGTGATTAGAAAGATCATACAGCAAATTCCTTCTTCCTTTGCATGTAGCTGACCAGAATTTGAGCCTTGACACTTCCCCAGTTATCACCAGGAATAAATCCTAATCAGAGTTGGGTGTCACCCTAAAGCCAATGAAAAAATAGTTATTAGAAAATAAAACAATTACAAAATACTTCAAATTAGTAAACATGATATTTATGCTTTACTTGAAAAAATTATTGAAACAGAACTTTTTTCATCACACTAAGTGTTTAGCACCTGACTATGCTGCATGGTAACTTGCGATGGAGTGTCACAGCAAACTATGTGTTCCAAAGACAGTCTTCTAGAAATTTACTGACTGGCATCTTGCTTTTCTTGGTTTTGTGCCTTTAGAATTGAATTTTTTACTGAACAAAATTCTTAGCTTCTAAATTGATGAGTTTAGTCAGATTCTGAATAAGAACTAATACTTCTAATAATTAGTAACCCGATCACCACAGTGTCTGAAATGAAAAAAGCATAGCTTTCCGTTCCAAGTCTGAACGATGACCCTAAGGTAATCTGTAGGAAAAATAATCATAATAATCACTTGTATCACTTGTCTTCCCGTTGTTCATCAATTTGCTCGAGCAGGCACCAGTAACATCTCCATATGCTCTTGTTGCAAGCAAGTGTACCCCAGGGACATCTGCTTGCTCCAGGAATAGGAAAAACTTCAAACCATTCTTTCATGGGAATGAGTCCATAATTGTTACTGGTTTTTTGGCATATGAAATAAAACACTAGTAGCTTGCCAGGCTCTGCTATGTAGGTGATATGCTCTCATGAAAAGGCTCTCATCTCGAAAATTTACTGGTGAAATTCAAAGGGGAAAGATCAGGTTTTTCTCTTGGGTGGAGCTCTGAGGAACTGTGGAGTCTGGATGCTGAGAATGACTGACCTCATGGTGTGGGGGCTGCTCTAGCTTCTTGCTAGGCTCACTGGGATGATGAGTCACAACTAGAACCTGCCTAGTACTGTGTAAAGTGTATAAATGTGAAAGAGGCCTGATCCTAACATCTATTACTATCTAAGACTGTTGTTATATCGCTGAGTCAGCTCCATGGGTTGCTTCCACGTGGGCCGAAGGGCACAGCTGTGGGTCTGGGGTGGTTTGGTCTGGATCTCTTCCGGGTTACTGATGGAGCTGTGGATCTGGTATATCTCTCTTCTGGGGTAGCTGGGGTGGAGGTGGAGGAAAGGGTGGAGAAGCCCAAATCCCCACTCAAAATCTGGCCAACATGGCTCCTCCCCCCCACACGTGTGAGTGAATTCTTTGGAGCAATGTTGGACTCGGCCAGGGGCTGGCTGAGCCCCTTACCATCGTCCGGAGGTCAGCTCCATGGGTTGCTTCCATGCTTCCATATTATCATAATATAATAATAATAATAATAATGACATAATAATAATATAGGCTGGTGTTCTCAATGATTCACATCTCATTTGATATACAACTCAAAGAAGCCCAACAAAATAAGTATGGCTAGACAAACCCCAAAATTGAACTTTGAAGAATTTGTAAGCATGGCAGTTTGAACATAAAGACTAAAACTTCGGGAGTGGAAAAGTTGGTACAGCACATGCTTTCCTTGAACACTTTCACGCCAATTTTGAACCCGAATACTCCAACCCATAGTACCCTGTGCTTGCAGGGGAGTGACGACTGAACACAAGGCCAGGAATAAGCTACAGTTGGATATGACCAAAAAAATAGAGAAAAAAGAAATAACTTACTGAACATTGGAGAAAGAACATGAGTTTCTTCAACATAAATTTAACTAAATATAATGGCATTTGCTTTAAAAAATAGTATCTGTCAACTTAATGTCTTGCAATTCAAGCAAAACTAATTTTCAAGCTGAAATAAAGCTATAATAATAATAACTTTTACGATAAAAATTAACTCAGAAAAAGGATGACATCTAGGAATGGCAAGTATTTGAACAACTTACTAGACAATTATAAAAGGCCTGTCAGTGTCCATTCTGTAATGCCATGTCTATAGAATGTGTTCTCATTTGATTCTCTTCTGTTCCGAACTAATCATATGCCATTTTATTAGGTAATAAGAATCTGAACAGCTGAAATATACCTTGCCTAATTTATAGAAATAAATCTATTTAAAATTGAAATTTAGTGTTTTCTCTGTAATAATTCTATGCAAAAAGAATAGAAACTAACTACTATAAATAAGGTGGATTGTATTATAAATAAACTATTAAAAAGTAGAACATTTGTGAAAGAAAAGCATGTCACAAAAAGATTTTTCCATTTTGAAAAAAAAACACTTTGCTAACATAAAATAAAAAACAAAATTATTCAAAATCAAGTTTAAATAAACAAGAAGGCATTTTCAAATTATAGCATGAGAAAATATTCTATTTGCAACCTCCACTAAAAAAATACCTAAACAATTTTCTTTGTGTATGAGAATAATTTACCTAATACATTTTCAATATTGGCAAAGTAAAAACTAATATATATATATGTATATATGCTTACATATATATACATATATATGTATATCTATACATATATACATATATAAGATATATACATATATCTTATCTTTTTAAGATAATCTCTTATGAAGAATCTAAAGTGGGGCCAGAGCAATAGTCCAGCAGATAGGGCATTTGCCTTGTACGCGCCAACCAGGGTTCGATCCCTGGCATCCCATATGGTTCCCTGAGCACTGCCAGGACTAATTCCTGAGTGCAGAGCCAGGAATAACCCCCTGAGAATTGCCAGGTGTGACCCAAAGAGCAAGGAAAAAAAGAATCTAAAGTGCTGTAGCCCTAGATGGAATTAGTCCTTAGGTGGATCCTATAGAATACTATAGGATCAGTACAGGCAGAGGCTCTATATCTGTTCATTGATTAACACCTATCTGTAATTACCTAACTACACCCTTTACCACGACTCTATAATTAGTTGATTTTACTTGAATTGAACTACCATTAATTGCCAACAAGACTGTGGTCCTGCTCCTTTGTCCATTAGTTGGGGGTAAGGTTGTGGACCCAAATGCACCAGGGGACCCCACCAAACCCCATCACATGTTAGAGAACTTGCTGAATCCCAACACACTACATAGGTTGTGATCTAGCTAATTCAAACATGACAGGTCTTGTTTAATCAAATAATATATATGTGGAAAAATATTACTGCCTTTAACTTTTTCTCAAGAAAGTGTGAATCTTTTCTAATTATTTTTATAAAATTATAAATAATATGATTATATTATATAGAAACAGATAACCAAGGGGGTGTTGCTTATAATGAATTTTATTAAATTTTTCATTAGTATTCTACAAGTAAAATGTATGGGTTTTACAACGAGATGAAAAGTATGGTCACCTCATGTGAGATATACTCCACTGTTTGGCAGCAAAGAAAGGAAAAAAATAGGTTATTCTATGTAAACACTTTAGAATCTAGTCATCCCTTTTCAGTACACATTAGGTGATATTTTTTCTCTAGAAAATATTTATTTATTAAATTTTTTCTTTATTAAATCTTTGTTCAATTGTTTATGAAAAGATGCAAATATTTTTTGGACAACATCAGGATTCAAGTTTCAGATTCAAATACGTACCACAAACTCACGAAATCCACAGGAAGCAGAGAAAGAATTCTTTCAGGATTCATGCTTCAATGTATTCCCAGTCTTCCATGTCAAGTTCTGAGGCTTTTATGTCCTAGATTTATGTCGATACCACATTGGAAAATAGGGACTATGTTAAATATATTAGTGTAAAGTGAATTTACCTGTTCAGGTAGGTTGCTGAGAATTGTATGAAATATTTGGATAAAAAACTCAAGATTAAAATTTATAGTTTATTGTATAGCTTATTAGATAGATTGTTGTGCATCCCCAAGTGTGCACACCTCTCATGCACACCCATGAACAGTGTCACTCATCCTTTGACTCTGCCCCAACCTGTGTAAGTCAGCCCAGTTCTGTGACATATGTCTATTCCCCTTCAGTATATGATGCTCATTTCCCTGGATGGCTTTTATTGCATGTGCATTTTCCTGCTCTGAAAGAAAGCACCCCAATTTTCCTGACATCTTCTCCTGGATTTCCTTAAGGCTCCAGCCTGTTGCCACCTGCTTGTGAACGAGATCCCTGTATTCTGTACCTGTTGCTGGGACTCTTAACTCTGCCTCCAGCAGTTCTTATTGAGCTGCCCAAGCTTTCTTAGTCTCTGTCCACAGTCATAGAGCATGTGGATGAGTTTTGTGCTCAGTATCTCAGTATCTATAACTATCCCAGAGTAGTTCACTGAAGAATTTCAGACAAGGAAAAAATTATCTACATAGAAGTAATGTGAGATTTTGAATATCCTCTTCTATTTTGATGCAAGATACTTTTGTATATTGATTTTAAAAAAGTAAGTCTTATTAGTACATATTCATAAGTGTAGTGGAATTGACATTGACATATAGAGTTGCCAGACACAAAAACTCATTGTTCTCTCTTAGACAATTATTCAAAGAAACGTTCCCAATCTTTCCTAAACCATATTTACTTAGATAATTATAGCTATTACTTCCTTCACATGTGAAAGCTTATCTATTTGTAGATATTGGTGATGAAAGAAAATATCCCCAAGAGAATACTGATGTGTATGTTTACTGATATCTTTAATCTATAACTGTAACGTTTTTCTCACATATTGTAAAATGACTTTTTATCATATTCCAAAACGATTTTTACAAGCATTCTTGATAAACCCAGTTTATACCCAGTTTCAGAAATGCATGTTTTATTCACTCCAGTTGTCTGTTCCCATACACTCATATGTGTTCTAATTCAGTGTAAATCCCTAACAGTGAAACCAAAAGATATGCAAATTTATATCTACCAAGTTGCCTATCCAGATTTCTGCAAAAATACTTAGAGGTATACTTAAAGGAATTTCTTTATAATAATAATTCAATGGTTTCTGTATGAAGTACCCTTTGTTTTGCACCAGTATTGACTTATTAATCCAGTAAATTATTTAAAATATGTCTAGGGTGCTGCTATATGACCATTTTCTGAAAATAGAGTTGTGAATGGTAAATGCATTTTAATATATGCCATTACTGTCAAGAAATAGATATAAAATAACACAAAGTTATAGCATTTTACATATTAATCTATCATTCTGTTATTTTATTCTTCTATAATCTTCAAATAATTACTGTTAATCTAATAGTAATAATTACTATTGAACAAATAATATGTTAAAATCAGCACATTCCTCAAGTCAGTTAGAATATAAACAAAATATCAAGAAGGGGAAAAACAATATCTTCAATTTTCACTTAATTTATCTTTCGCAGTTATTGATACTTCAATATAATTGAAAGTAATAGAATGTAAAGTCAACTTGAAGAATCAACTGTAATTTGATAACATAAAAAACTTGATTTATCTCAAAAACATAATGTGTGTTAGAGAAAATATATTAATAATATAAGAAATGGAAAATAAAGATTCCAGTTGAAAACATAAGAATTTGCTCTATTATTATAAGGAAACATTAATTTTATTATTCAAATAGCAGTTTAATTATTTTAAATAATTAAAATAGAGTTCTGTGGCAGCTATCTCTATTGGTCCTTCACAAATAATTAAACCTATTTTTTCATAAGGCAAGAAAGTACTTAATGTTTTTAACTCCAAGACAAACAAAGAAATATTAAGCCTTCTTTATATATATAGTTTTTAATGGATTATTATTAGTAACTTTAAGAAAAAAATAAATTCTTATGACTTTTATCAAAACATGAATAGGATCTGTAGTTTATACAACTTATTTGCAAATTCCTTCAGCAATGTCTTTGAAAAGTGCATATGAAATCTTGCCAAACATCTTCATTAACTTCAGTGTAAATATAACACATGGTTAATAGAGTGCACCTATTTTATTTCCATCTGATACTCCAGATATAATCAATTTGCATTTTTAATCTAATTTGGTTTTTCATACACTAGTTTCATATAATATGTGACAATTACATAAGCTTGAATTCAGTATAATTCTTACAAGACTAATGTACTATAAAATTTGTTTGCATGAAATTTCATACTATATTTGAAGTATAATATTTTACATTTTATGGTGATGCCACTTTAAAATATAAAGTTAAGATATTTAAATTATATAAATGCTATTTAAACATTTAAAACTATTAAAACATTATTTAAAATATAATATTTTACATTTTATGGTGATGCCACTATATTTTACATTTTATGGTGATGCTACTTTTCAAAAATTTATTCACTCATAAGAGATTTTAGGACTTAATTTTTTGACTTTGTGAATAATACTAGTATGGTTGTGTGTATGCAACTGCTTTATTTTATATTCACTGCTTATATGAAAACAAAAATCATGGGTAATTAGGTCATTGCATATTTTTGACTTTTTGAGAAGCCATCAGTTTTCCTTATATTTGAACCAGTTTATATTTTAACCTCATTAATGTCTGTCAATTCTGTCAATAAAAAATGGGTTTTCTTCTGCTCATCCAATCCTGAGTTCAATTGGTATTGATGATTCTAATAGCAAATTCGCCATCTATTTATATGAAAGAATGAGAAGGAGATAGGTAAATTATTTCTTATTACTATAGAATAGTTCGACCTTGCTGAGGCACTGTTTGTTAGTGAAAGTCCTGGTGAAATTCTGTCCTCATTTTGAGCACCACATTAAAATATACATGTGGCAAATATACTTCCAAATACATTTACTTGGAAAAGTCTTGAAATTAGACTTTCCTCAATAAAGAAGGAAGCAAAATCTGGTGAGTTTGCCTAAGAAATAGCAAAGGTCTTCTGCAATTATACAAATGTGTCTGCTCTCCCAGTAGACTATGAACATTGCAATAGTAATGGGTTTCAGTTTTGTTTAATATAACATAAATTTTTTTCACTAACTTTTTGCCATATTGAAAAACCAAATTAAAGTAATTCAAAGATGCATACATACTATATTTTAATATTGTTTAGATGTTCAATCTTTAGGAATTTAAATTAATGTTTTTATGCTCTTAGAGCACAAAAGTATATCTTTTTACAAAATCTCAACTTATTTCTTCTATGAAAAAAATTGAACTTCATTCTTATCATCAACGCCCATGTTATGGACATGGTCTAATATGTTTGAGTCAAATGATATCTTTCTCTTTGCTTCTATTTCAGTATATTGTGGTATCTCCCTAAAACCAAAGTTGTTTTATTTGTTTACTCTCCCAAGTCTGTTACTTAGCAGGCTCTAATTAATTTACTTTATATTACTAATTACATCATATAACTTAGAATGATGCTGCTAAGGTTATGACCTTTTTACAGAGTGTTTTGTACAAATTGGACATCTGTGTTATTTCTTTCATTTATTGAACTTAATGTGCTTCTACTCAATTTTTAACAAAGTTCTTTGTGTTAATTTGTTAAAGACATTCAATATTCAACCCCAATACCACCACTATTGCAACTTCCCACCACTGTTATATTCAATTTTCCCAGACCCTTATACCTGCCCCTGTAGCGGAACCTCAATAATTTATTTTTTTATTGTTTGTTTAAGATAATTTGCTAAAAATGATCAAGAAATATTTTATAGAAGTTAGAAAAAATTGTATGATGTCAGTATGGAGCCATTAAGACCTTGTACAAGAAATTATTGATATTACAGGCTAGGCATTGTGTATATATATTTTGTTATTTGTTGCCTTCTACTTTAACATGCTATTAAATGTGTATGTTACTCAGTATAACAGTGTTATAGCAGCTTCACTCCAGGAATTTCAAAATCTTTAATAGGGCAATAAATTTGGAGTTAAAATTTTAATGGTTGGTGACTTGCTTGCAAGTTTATGGCTGCCAGGCCATCAGAAAGATCAAGGAGATGGCGAAAAGTAACCTATGCCTGACTCCATGAAAGTCTGTAGATTTCAGTCAAAAAATCTGCATATCTGAGTTATTCAGCAGATTACTTTCAGGGTAGAGCTCAGGGGAGTGGTGGAGCCTGGCCTGGAACATGGCAGCGATCGTGAAGAGTGAAGGTCTTCAGGTGCCAAGGCTCTGTTTGGAAAAGTGGAAGCGGTCATTTGTCCCTCTCAAGGGTATCCCAGTTGGGGCAGCGTGGTTCAGGAACCAGAAACATCTCTGCCACTTGTTGACCTCTTTCACAGTTTATTTGAGTTTCTGGATCATAGCCAGTGAATGAGTTCCTTAATTGCAGCTTTTGATTTCCTTCGAGGTTTATTTATGTGTCTCTGGAACACCTTGATTTAGTGAGCTTGTATGGTTAAGCCTGAGGCAGTTTGTGGGTATGATTCCCATGTACCTAACTTTGGTTGGTTTAAGCTCTCAGGAAACAGGAGACCAGCCGGCTTCATTTAATGGTGCTCTCCCTTTACCAGAATATATGGGGCACCCACATTCACTCACTCAGAAGCTTTCAGGCCCTATAGTTTATTCAGGGAACTGAGAACTGCTGCTCCTCTGCCAGTTCCCGTTCTTGCTGCTGCACCACTGTCATCTTGCCACATCTCTGAGTCAATTGTTTTAATAATCAGACAACTGTTTCCATGTGAAGGAACCACCTCCTCTGACTCCATGCTGACCTAAGGTTTATTTTAAAAATAAGTATTTATAAGGTCAATGGAGATTTTTTATTTTATAGAAAGTGTCTTTAAAATAAATCAGTTGAATAATACTTCACTCGGTTAAATGAATACGTTACTTATTAATGAAATTACTGCTACTTTGTATCTAAATAAAAAAAACTGAGAGTGGCTACTTGCATAGTACCTAGATAGATTTATGAAACTCCAAAGTAAGGGAAAATTGACCAATATCTTACATATTTGAATCCTGCTTTACAACTTGGGAATATACTGATATTATTGTATACTGATATGAATGAGACTGAAAAGAGAAGTAATATAATGTAGAATGTAATAATAAGCATCATTTGGATGTGAGAGGATTATAATTTATTTTTCTTGAAGACTAGATTAAGTCAGTAAATCATAAATACATTAAATGTAATTTTAGCAAACATCTTTAAAAAAGTTTAAGTTTTTGAGTTTAATGAATTATTTGAATAGTTTTTAATTAGTAACATTTTGAGTAGGCAACAGTGAAAAGGAAAAGGACACTAAATATTTCCTAAATATTCATATATATTTAGGAATTATGAACCAATTTTTTTATTTGAATAATTTGGCTTGACATATATGATGTATCATAAATTAGCCCAAGTTTCATATTCATTGCTATTTTTTCTGAGAAAAAAAGTAGTAGCTTGTACAAAAGTCAAACAAGCAGGAGAGGCAACAATTTGTTCACAATCTTATGTTGTTGATGATGTTTTTTGATTCATAAATGCCTCTACAGAAATCCACAGAGCTACCTGCTGAGACTCATAGTGCATTTTATTTTATGACAGGGAAAATGTTTCTTCTAATTATAAAATATTTTACTTTACGGCCCCTATACAAACTTCTGAAATTTCTGTAGGCTCACATCTATATCTACACTTTCTGTTGGCTCATTCGCACTTCACGCTTCTTAATTCAAATATAATTATATCATTTATAAATGGCAAAGTTATGAAAGACTTGGTAGGATAGAGAAAGGATCAGTTTGTCAATAGTAGTTGGAAATGGTAATATGGTAGCAGAACTGAGTATTGAAAATAACAAAATATGTGCATAATCGCACCTCTGTGTATGTATTGCCAGCCACAATGTCCAAAAGAAGAGTGAAGTAGAGAGAGAGAAGCAAAATTCCTGCCATAAAGGCAGACAAGATGGGGCAAGGCAGGGAAACCAGGGTGATTGGTGGTAGGAAACACCATCTACCACCCACCACCATTGGTGGAGGGATGGGTATTTCAACATTGTATGACTAAAGCCCAATCATGAACATCTTTGTAAAAGTCTACCTCATGGTGTTATAAGATTATTTAAAAAAAGACAATTAAAGGGTTGTATCATTGTACATACCAGGTTGTTTTGCATTTTAAATCATGAAATAAATCTACCTGCCAATTATATTCAAAAGCATCCTTTTACACACACAGCATACAAAAATGGAATTAAATTTGTTTGTAATTATATGTTTATTTTCTCTATGATTTATTTAGATCTGTGGACCTATGCACTATGCACAGAATGACTCATAGAGTTGCTCATGGATTATATATGGTGGTAGGAATTAAACAGAGATCAGCCGAATGCAAGAGAAAAAATTTTGTTCTTTCTATACTATCTTTCCAGTAATAATATTCTATGTTCCATTAGTCACTTTATAAGAGCCTACTACATTAAAAGAAGAAATGAAAAAAAGGTGAAAGCAAATGCTGGATGAAAGCATAATAATGCTGTTTCTCAATCTCTAAAAAATTACTTGTGAGAGATTGATAATAAAGAAAAATTTAATGTCATTTTAATGAAAGCATAAAAGATAATAAAAAGAAAACTAACAAACTCATTATGCAGAACCATAAAGAACCAAAAATCTTTTGAGAGACACATGATATATATGGATATATATGGTGACTTGGTAGATGATTTATGCTATGCATATAATTTTCATTATTTTAAATATCTTGTTTATTTCTGAAGTATTTAAATATAAAGTCAGCTAATAATAGCTGGTTATAGGTCATTTTGGAAGACACAATACAAAAATAAAATTAGTTAACACAGTTGTTAAGCATGAAACATATAGAGATCTGAGGTTTAGGAAATTCTTGCATATATATGTAAAACATGCAACTAAAATTAATAAAAATAATATTTAATATAGTTACCTTAAATAATGTTTTCTTTGAAAATATTATTCAGAAAGCTATTTCCCTTTAAAAATTGAAGGGAGAGGGAATTGGGCAATTAGTTCAAAGCCTCAAATCCAGAGTTTGGTAGAGCAATACCTCTGGAGTTCTGCTGGTTATAGTCCTAGTGACAGACAGCATCACAGGAAATGATGCCAGAGACCCAGCACCACGTTGTCACAACACATTGAAACATTAATCCTTTTTGAGGACAGATGCAAGTGTCCCTCTAGTTTCCCCAGCACAGTTCCCAAGACTGAATAATTCTCACAGCACTACAAGGTGTGATCCAAGGATAAACCATCACAAGGGTGATCTTGTGGTTCATATCACTATTTATCTGGCCACACACCGGTCAGGTCTGGACAGTAAGGCAATTTTCATTGAATTGGATTAGTGGCCCTGATCACAGATGAGGAGATAACCAGCCCACTATGTGATATTAGTGCTATAAAACATTAAATATATCTGTGTATATGTAGTAAATGAATGTTTACATATAAGCAACCAGAACTTTGTTGAAATTGTATTTGTACTGAAAGTCAATATTGAATCCTGGCAAAAAAAAAATTTAACATGTATTCAAGTATTTCATCCTATTATATATCAAAATCTAAGGGGAATAATAGCATAAACCAAAACAGTTTTGATATGGATAATATAGTTTATGAGATGAATAATTTTCCCATAGATTCAGTTTATAATGTACAATAAACAAGAGACTTAACAGTAAGTACTTTTATATGTTACTTCAGTTTGACAGCTCAAAGTCAAAATATAGTCAGGAATATCAATGTTCTTTGTCAAAATCTCCTGAATTTTAGTAAATGCTCTAATAATAGCACTAAGTTATAAATGAGTATTATAATTGCCCTGTTATGGGTTTACATTACATTAAACCTGAATTAATTTTATTCATTGAAATACTAAATGAAATAAATTGAGTCAAATTTTGAAACTTTTGTGGAGTAGTGTTAAATGTAAGTTCAAAATGAAACAAAGGACTTGTTAATGCCGTGAAATTAAATGGAAAATATACATGAATTAGTCTCACTATTTCAAAACATAAGGACTCCCTCTCATTTTGATCAAAATGCAGATTTTTTATTTATCAATTGGTGACTTTTATATGCCAAGATTTTACAATTGATTTTTAATTAACTTATTTATTCCATAAATTTATTTTTATGACTTAGCTCAGTTACTATAAACATTATAACTTAAGGCATTTTCAAAAGAAATTTAACACCATTAGTGAAAGCTGGTTTAATGCAGGATATAAATAGTGCACAAGGAATCAAGAAAAATCACTTAGAAATGCACCCTCCTCCCCAATCTGCTGCATTTACCTTTATAATATTATTTTTGTTTCATTTAATCCCAAGTCATATACACCGCATGCTTCTTTTCTCAAAGTTTATAGTGACAAAATATCTTTTTCTAATACTAACAATTTTTAACCTTCCATGTAAATAACAAATAAGTCTTCAATAAATATTAAACACAATGCAAATATTTGCCATTAGCCATTATCAAATCATTAAGTATTATATTGTTTTGCATTTACTTCTCTTATGATTAATGTGTATAATCAAAACATTAAATCTAATTTTAATGTATACTTTAGGTCTTTACACTTATCATACATGCACTAATAAATGCATTTTGACAATGCGTATAGACAATTACATGTACCTGCTATCTATATTAAATTTACAGGTGCTTTTAAGATTTTAATTTTGCTATAAAGGATGATGTCATTACATATTTAAAAACACTAGAAATTCAGGAATACCGGATAATACATTGGTGTTCCAATATAACTTTGTCCTTGGTATCACTATTTCTCTTTGTTATGATTTAAAGCAACAAATAGAAGTGTTGTGGCTGTTTCTGTGTATTGTGTTCCTCCTGAGGGTGCTCAGGGAACACCAAGCAGTGAGAGAGGCATCAAAGGGCAAAGCATACCCACAGTCCACTAAACTATTTTTCCATGTCTTTTATGTGTGAGACATGAGATTTAATTCCTGGTACTGCAAAAATGAACAAAATTCAAATATAAAGAATAGAGTAATTTTTATGCTTTAAAATGTACTATACACTGTATATATATATATATATATATATATATATATATATTTTTTTTTTTTTTTTTTTTGATCACACCTGGCGATGCTCAGGGGTTACTCCTGGCTCTGCACTCAGGAATTACTCCTGGCAGTGCTCAAGGGACTATATGGGATGCCAGGGATTGAACCGGGCCGGCATGGGCCTGTAGCGTGCAAGGCAAATGTCCTACCTGCTGGGCTATCATTCTGGTTTGTCAATAAATGCTGTATTTAGAGGTGACTGCAAGAGTATGCCACCCGCACGGCAAGTCTGGCAAGCTGCCTGTGTTGTATTTGATATGCCAAATACCAGTAACGATTATGTTAGGTCTTTCCCATGACCTAATATAGTTTGAGGCTCTTTATGTTCCTGGTGCGAGCAGATGCCCTTGGACTCTACTAGAATGAGACAGGACATATGGAGATGTTACTGGAGCCCACTTGAGCAAATTGATGATAAATGGGAAGATAGTGATAGATAGTGATACACTATATAAAAATAATAGAAAATATATTTATCTTATCCCTTCTAGTTTTACCAATGTTTTTACTACTTCATACTGAATTTCTGATAATGGTTTAAGGTGAATTAACTGAAATATTATATTCATATAGGGATATCTATTGTGTAGATTTTGAGAACATTTCTAAAAGTGTCTGCAGCATTATTTTGTTCACCTATTTAGAACTAACATAAGAAATGTGTTGTCAAAGTTCTACAAGTTTCACTGCAAATAACTATCAGAAAATGTTAAGAAAAGTCAACAGTAGTTCAACATTGTGAAACCAGGATTGTGACTTTGAAAGCATTTTCATTGAAAAGGTTCTACCCTCCGTGTACTTGGATAGAATCTCTAGGGTGTGATGAATTTACATTTCTTTTTCAACTGAATGTTCACCAGTAGCACTGTATAGACAACATCCCCTTTTCACCTTACTTCAAAAAGCAATAAAATGTTGACCTTCTGAAATGACTTTAATGCATTGTGTATGCTTTGGGGGAGTAGTTTGTCTTTGATACTAAAAAGATCTAAGAAAAAATTAGAACTGAATGAAGTTCTAAAAATTTCATATGGAATATCCAAGGTATGTTTCCAGTAAAGCAGCATTGCCAAAGTGAAATTAAATATTCAAGGGATTGGAGATATGGTACAATGGATAAAGTTCTTGTCTTGATGCATTCCAGTCTAATGCCACAAATAGTCTCCTAAGCAAAGATTGAAGAGTATGTTCTGATTACTACCAGGTGTGACCCCCCAACAAAAAAAAAGAACAAGGAGTTTTTTCTCAGAGTTCAGTTTTCAGTATTCCATTACATTGTCTTGACAAAACATGCAGTTAAATAGTTTAAAGTTTTAGTATTTTAATTAGCATTCTTGTTTAATCTCTAGAATGGGTGGATTGCCTAGCATATTTTAGTATCTGTGTACATAAATGAGAAGATGAATAATAGTGGATTCCGTGGTCATAAATAAATTATATTATAAGAAGGTGAACTAGTCATATGAACATTCTATGAGAGCACTGATAGGAAGATATAAATGTAGTACAGAAGATGAATGAGAAAAAATTGACTAACTCTATTGTTATCCTATTCTCTGACCTAGTTACTAAAATTGGTTATTCTTCATTTATAAAATGTCTCCTAGCTTTTGAAAATGATTGATTCATAGAAAACCGTGATCCCATCAATATCAATTTATTCACATTTTAAAGCAGTGATTGAAATTATAAACTTCATTCTATATTTTTTTGAAATAATAAATTGGCTGAAATGGATTTGATAATCCCTACTTGGTAAAACAGATGTAGAGAAAAGATTTCTCTATTACCTGGGTATTATATAGCTTCAATTTAATATTAATGACTTTCTTTTGACAGGCTTCTAGAGATAAGAACAAAATCCTCACTTTTAATATGGTTAGTTCTTAACTAGATAGGTGTGTTCATTTTCTATAGCTGAATATAAACTCTATATCAATAAATATATTACAATCTATTTATTTCTCTAGTTGTAATAAATGTATTACAACATTTATGCAACGCTTTAAATTATCATCATATTAAATAATTTATTTGATGTCATATACAAATATGTAGTAAAAGAAAATATTAGTAATGATTATGGTTTATAAGATTCTTGGAAATCTCATAAATAACAAACTTTTGTATGCAAACAAATAGGAGGTTTATTATGAATTGGTATTTATAATGAAGAAACAGAGACGATAAAGCCTATAAAAATACATAGAGTAAAGGAAAATGTGTGATACTTTTCAGAGTAGGTATTAGGGTGTCTCTTGTCAAGGCATAGACAACAAACTGACAAAGTTTTTATAGGTGTGTGGTGCTAGAAAAAGTAGTCCCTATTTAATTCCATGTTAAAGACCTGTGTACAATTTCAAGCAGTTTATAGTTTAAATACTATGTTCCAATAATACAACTTTACAATTAGAAATAGATTGAGCATCTTGAAAATTAATTAAAGCATGATAACATTTTCATATGCAATTGCTCTGAAAATAGCATTTGATATGCGTAAATACCAAAACTTAGGTATAGGAGAGAAGGTCATAGCACCAATTCACTTCTGAAGGAATAAAAATAACTCTGAAAAACTAAAGATAAATTTCTTTTAATTAAATTTTCAACTTATTTTACTATTTCCTTATTCTTATTATTTGAGGGTCAGTATAGGTTATCAGTATTAAACTGTAATATGCAATAAAGAGTAAAAGTCTAAAACAGTATCTTTAAAATACTTTCTACCATTTATGGAATTTATCCTCATAAGTCAATAGTAACAGAAGATTCTATATTGAGTAGGGGGGAAAAAAACACTGAAAGACCTATGTAAAGGGAAAATTCACAGAGATAGCATCTGACACGTCATTTCCAAATAAGATATGATAAAAATCAGGATTAGTTTTCTCTTAAGCATATTATTTTTTTAAACCAAAGTTGTTCAATAGACTATGATGTAACTATCTCCCTACCCTCACCAAAACGAAAATAAAAATGGTACATAAATCATGTAAATTTTTAAATGGGTCTCAAAATTGTTTCTTGTTTTCTGTTTATTTGTAGGTGGGACATATCTAAGTATGCTCAGTGCTTCCTAAACTCTGTTCTCATGGTTTACTCATAGTGCGGATTGGGGCTGTAAGGGTTGGCCACCCGATGGGGTGACTGACTGGGAGCCTCAGAACGCTGCACCTACCAAGGAAAACTCTGAGAGACCGGGTCCTATGCAAAAGCAAGGGTTCTATTAATAAGAGTGTATACTCCGGCTCATAGCTTGACCCCAAGTAGTCAGTGGCTAAGAGCCCCGAGCCCCTTCCAGGGAGGATCTTTTAAGAGATAATTCCCACCACTGCAGAGAAACCAGTGCATAACCATCCAATAGATTTAAAATATTACATCAAGGTCTGCTCACAGGCAGCCAATCACTTTGTACCAGGTAACCATCACCTTCCGATCAGATCATACTTAATACTTCTTTCTATATTTGGCACAGCATGGGCCCAGTCTCCCCAGTCTTTCGCGATACCACACCAAATATAGAGAGGAACGCCAGACGCAACTTCTCGGGAATGTTTGTCTTATAGCCCTCCCTGGAATTATTTGCTTAAGGCCCTTCCTGTTGTGCTCTTGTTGAGCCTTCATTTTATCAGTTACTCCTCGTACCTGTTTTTGTGTTCTGTGGGCGAGGGCCATTCTTTCAGGGCCATATGAATTGACATATTTTGTATCTGGGTCAGCAGCCTGCAATAGATACAGCCTACTCGCAGTTCTATCACTCAGGCCTCAAAGTATTTTATTGCAATAGCACAGTGGGTAGGAATTTGCCTTGCACACAGCCAACCTGGTTTCGATCCTCGGCATCCCATATGGTCCCCTGAGCACTACCAGGAGTAATTCCTGAGTGCAGAGCCAGTAGCAACTCCTGAGCATTGCCAGGTGTGACCCAAAAAAGCAAAAAAAGAAATAAATAAAAATTCTCAGACTAGTGACCAAATGAATATAACTTATTGGGGATCCAAATCTAAATAATATTGAACACTTATGGGATAATAAATTTTAGTAACAAGATATGGTAATAATGACACCTTGGAAATCATTTTGTAGTTTATAACTGTAATAAAATTGCAAAAGTTACATCATTGTATTAAATTACATACAAACTGAGAACAACAAGGTTCTCCTAGATTGTGTTAAGTCAGCTTTTAATACCTATAGCTATAATACAAGATTGCCTCTTTCTACCTTATAGTAGATTTATAGAAGTTTCTGGCTGATTATTTGTTTTTATTTATTTAATTTTTTTGTTTCTTATGAAGCTACATAGTCTTTTTTTTTTGGATGTTTGTTTCTTTTTAAAAGAAATTTACTTAGAAAGATGTGAGGGTAAAGAGAACTTATGTTCAAAATAGAACAAATGCTTGAAGTTTCATGTCTTGAATAGCTTCTGTTCCTTCAAATGGTCTTGGCCTGGAGCTCTCTGCATACATAAAGTTAAACAGGGCTTGTCCTAGGGAAAGCCCTGAAGTGTTGGTGGTAATTTTGTAATTTTTCTCACCATTAGATTCTACAGTAGTTTCTTCTCTGAAGGACCCACCCTTCTCCAGTTGGAGATTTTGGAGTTCTGCATCTAGCTAGAGCCTGGATTTTTCCATCTCAAAAGAGCTCATTTTGCATTTCAAAGAGAAGCAATAGCCATGCCTTTGGGCTACTTCAGGGCTAGTCTGTTTCTTCTTAAGATTTATTTCCCAAAGAACTTATTACCTGATTTCCCCATCCCAGTTGCAAATCCCTCTCATCCCCAGAGATTTCATGCCTTTAATGTTTACAGGGAACCTGGATGAAGATCTGTCTTCTTTTGCAGTTCATGCAGGCAAACAGGTGTAGACACGCCTATGTACCTGAGTAAGATGTAATGCTAACCTAGCATTAATGGTCAGAGGCAAAGCTTATTGAGCTTCAGAGATGTCAGTCTGAAAGACAAATGAGAGATTTGACAACTCTAAAACCCAAGGTCCTGACCAGAGCAATAATTCAGCTGGTAGAGCTCAGAGCCAATAGTAACCCTGAGCATTGCTGGGTGCTACCAAAAAAGCATGAATGAATGAATGAATTAATTAATTAATAAGAAATCAGACAAATAAATAGATAAGTAAATAAATAAATGAATAAATAAACAGACAAAGAAAGAAAAGAAAGAAAGAAAAGAAAGAAAGAGGGCCGGAGCGATAGCCCAGCAGGTAGGGGCGTTTGCCCTTGCACGCAATGGCCTGCGCCGCCCAGGTTCGATCCCCAGCATCCCATATGGTTCCCCGAAGCACCGCCAGGAGTAACTCCTGAGTGCAGAGCCAGGAGAGTAACCCCTGAGCATCGCCGGGTGTGACAAGAAAAGAAAGAAAAGAAAGAAAGAAAGAAAGAAAGAAAGAAAGAAAGAAAGAAAGAAAGGAAGGAAGGAAGGAAGGAAGGAAGGAAGGAAGGAAGGAAGGAAGGAAGGAAGGAAGGAAGGAAGGAAGGAAGGAAGGAAGGAAGCAAGGAAGGAAGGAAGGAAGGAAGGAAGAAAGGAAGAAAGGAAGAAAGGAAGAAAGGAAGAAAGGAAGAAAGGAAGAAAGGAAGAAAGGAAGAAAGGAAGAAAGGAAGAAAGGAAGAAAGAAAGAAAGAAAGAAAGAAAGAAAGAAAGAAAGAAAGAAAGAAAGAAAAAGAAAGAAAGAAAGAAAGAAAGAAAGAAAGAAAGAAAGAAAGAAAGAAAGAAAGAAAGAAAGAAAAAGAAAGAAAGAAAGAAAGAAAGAAAGAAAGAAAGAAAGAAAGAAAGAAAGAAAGAAAGAAAGAAAGAAAGAAAGAAAGGAAGGAAAGAAGGAAAGAAAGAACGAACCTAGGCCTTAGAATGGAAAAGCTTTTCCAGCCCCAAGGAGGGCAGAGTATAATCTAGGATAGGCAATTCAAGAATATGGAAACAATGTTCACCTAAGCAGGGAATGTATCCTGAAACTTGGCCTTACAAAAAACCTGGAAAACTAAAATCGCTTTTGATTGACTAGAGACTAGATGGAAAAGGGATTATCAAATTTTCTTAAGCACTCCAACTACCATGAAACTTAATGAATTTCTGTCTGGGTTCATCAATACAGGGAAAAGTCAGCTGAATATTTGATCAGTGACCTTTCATAGATAGAGGATAGAACTATAGCTCTGTGCCCATTAGGAATTAAACCTTCTCTTTAAGAATATGCAACAGTAAACGTAAGGTTTTTTGGGCCTACTATCTTTAATCAGGTATTTATAGATGACCAGTGAAAGCAGAAAATAACCCTTTATTTTTACCAGTATGCAGAAGGAAGGAAAAAATCTCATGCTATGGCCATTAAAAGCTTCTGCTTTCTGCATGTCATCCCATATGATTCAAAATTACAAGTTGTGTATTTAAATAGTTAACTAAAATATTTTACTTTATTTTTATGTATTTAAAGTTTGACAAATAGTTTCCCTAAGGGAACTGGGGAGATAGTACAGTTTATAGGAACTTGCCTTGAATGTTGTTTTTCTGAGTTAGAACCCTGGCATGTCATATGATCCTGTTGTATGCAGGGAGACAGTATGGGACCCCAAGGCCCTCTTCCAAAGAAAACAGGAGTCAAAGGGATTGGTCTAAATAACAGAAGCATGTAGTTATAACTGGTACAGTTACAAGTACCCTACAAACCTCAGGGAGACCGTAGAGACAGGCCAGCTCAAGGAAGAACCAAAAATTATCTGCTGTGAAGAACAAGGAATCCGCCAATCTGTGGTGACTGACAACTGCCTGGGCCATGCAACAAGGATGGCTGCTGCAGTAGGGAATGGCTTTAGCCCCAAAGAGGAATGTGGTCACTCTCTGCTCAACCCAGTGAAAGAGGCCTGAGGTCACCTGTAGTCCATCATGGAACATGATCTTCATGTTATGGCCAAGCCTGGGGTAGCCCTAACATCATGATAGGTAAAGACAATAAAATACTATGATTGGTAAACACCAATCTTAGCCAATCCCAGAACTTCTTAGTAGTAATGGGGTACCCTAAGTGGAGCGTTCCCCAGTCTTGCTGTGTTTATGCAAAAGAACAAGTAAGGTTTATTAAGTCATTTGGCAAATTTAAAGCGAAGGTGGAGAGAAAATCATATTTCTATATATTTTGTAAAGAACAGATTCCAGCTCTACATAAGATAATTGAATAAATGTATGTATGTAAATAGGCTTGATTTAAAAGATATCCCTTGGGTAATCCAGATAGAACTTGTTTTACTAACTGTAGGTAATTAGCATTATCTAAAAGAGAACTCAGGTTATACATGTTCTTATTAGTATGACCAGGAACATCAGCAAAAAAAAAAAAAAAAAAAAAAAAAAGGCTGGTGTGGTGCTCTTAAGTCTACTTAAAACCTTCACGTTAGCATCCAAATCGGTTAAGTGTTTGTTTTTAGTTCATGAGAACACATAGTCATTTGAAGAGAATAAGAATTTTAACAGCTTTTAATCCTTAAGCCATCATGGTACCAATAGCTCATCCAGTGAATCCCTCTAAGCCAGAAAACTCTGCAGTAGAGACACAATGGTTATTGGATTTAATAACATTAGTGAATAACAATTGTCCATGGGAAGGGATTGAACAGGCCAGTTAAGAGTAACTCACAACTGTGCCCTATGTGCCATAAATAAATCTCAAAGATTGGCAACTTGACTTCATGCAAATGCTCAAATGTTCAGGGTATATCTATTGGTTCCTATTGACACCTTCAGTGGAAGAGCCAAGGTTTTTCTATGTTGTACAAAAAGCCAGAGAGGTGCTTGGTGTTTCTATCAATTGTATTACCTTAAACTGCAAAAGACTGACCTTTCTACTCCTTCAGGGTCTAATCATTTCAAAGTAATGTTCCTTAGCCTAATTGATCCTGATCAATTAAAAACCCGTTTTGTCTTGCAGATGATGAAAGCTTCAAAACTCAACTTTATTTCGTTGCCTGGACCCCCATTTAAACTAAGGTAGTGAGGAGGTTTCATCCCTTGTAGGCAGAGTCTACAAGCCCCTTTTGTCAGCAGGAAGCAAATACAGAAGACAGACAGACCTTCAGACTAGTTTCCACTTAAAGATTTAAGGGGTGAAATCTCTAGGGGGGAAATGTTGTAGGCAGGGAGACAGGGGTGTGCCACATGGCAATAAAAATTCCTGAAGAAGAAAAAAAACTGGTCCTTCAGCTATTTGAAAATTGGAACCAGACTTGATAAGATCATTATCAACAATAGACCCTGAGGAAAGGGAAGCCAAAGTAAATCTGTGAAGCCCATAAGCCACAAGCCCTTCTAATGGCTTTAGCTGATCATTCAGCCTTCTCCAGAGCATTCCAGTCAAAGACCACTCCCAAAGTCTACTCCCCTTGGCAACAGCCCCTAGCAACCTAGGTTGAAGCCCCCATATGGGAGTAACTTTGGGAGAAATCTATAAAAGCCGTCCTGACCAAAGGATGGCAAGCACACTCTGCATGGACACACATGCTGCCTGAGCCCTTGTGGCCGAAGCACATGTGGTGCCCGAGCACATGTGTTGCCCGCGTCTCCCCCTCTTGAGATGTGTACTCTCTCTCTTACTTTCCCTCCTCCTTCCTTTTCCTAAAAACCTCCTTAATAAAATCTGTAAAGCTTCACTGCTCGTTGACTCCTGAAAATTCTTTTTCTGGAGGAGACAAGAACCCCTGAGGCAACCCTTGGTAAGGCCTAGGTCTGACTTTGCTTTCCTGCAAAGAGCAATTCCTCACTCCAGCCTGATTCATTCGCTCTCCGAAAAATCTCTGGTGGTGGGGATCAAGTCCCCATGCCTAGAGATCAAGAGGACATCAGGTGTGGCTTGACGGCCACCTCGTGGGGCTGGTGGGGCTCAGGCCCACTCCGTGCAGGGTCTCATCACAGACTTTATCAATCCTTAGCCTGTCCAGCGGGTCCCGGGTGGCAGAGATGCTGGGGAGAAAGCGACAATCTCTCTCCCCTTCCGGCCTCACATAAGCCACCTGTGAGGCCCACCTGCATCATTTCCTTGAGCATAACCAAAAGAAAGACTTGAGCACAGAACTGGGAGTAACTCCTAATTTTTATCAGGTATTCCACTCCTAGCCCCCCAAAATAAGAATTTCCCTGATAATTCACAGAAAAAAATTGATCTTCAATTATAAATTTTTAGATTAGAAATTTGAAAGAATTTATATTATTTTCTTTATATTCTATTGCAGTTTGAGTCTACTTTTGTATCATTGTAATTTTTTTTTAATTTATAAAATTTATTTTGTCATATTAGTGATTCAGTTTCTATATTCATGATACCTCAGGTGTATTTATCATTTATAAATTTTCTTGTAATATATTCCAGAGTCAGGTTCCTTTTCCTTTGGGTTGCACAGGATAGAATACTGTAGCAGCTTCCATTCCATACTCTATCATGATGCTTTCCTGCCTTTAGTCAAGCGTAGTTTCCTTTTCTATTATTTTTTTGTATTTTCCCTCTTCCATGTAGATCTTTAAAGTGAAATTTAATAGCTTAAAATACTAGAATAGACAGATTAAACATCATGCTCAGATAAAAACAGTGACCAGCAAAGGCAAGTCTCGTATACTTCTCGTATACTTCACGGTAGTTTTGTATTTTAGTTGCCTTTGAAATATCAGGGAGCCATGCTTGCTTGCTTGGAGGCAAACAGCATTTCTCTCTGGTCTAATTATTTAGGGATCCAACGTGGCCAGGAAAATATGCTGGTAAGATCTATCTAGTCCAATGATGATTGTGGTAGCATGAGAGAATATTTATACCAGCTAGTACAGAATACATGGTCAGATAAAATGCCACATTTAGACTATCCCCTTATCTATGAAGTGATTTGCAGGAGGCAACTCAGAGCAGATGCAGAGGCTCTTAGAGGAGTCCTGCAACAGCTGACTTATTCATTTGTCATGTTTTCATTAGAAATGGCAACAAGAAACATATTAGAAAGAACTTGAAGTTGTGCCTTGTATAAAAAAAAATCCTGAATTCTATCCTTGACTGTACAATGTGTCCTAAGCATTAAAGAGCTGAGATGTCAGTTTTCAAGTTTACACTATTAATTTATAGATAGGAGTATTATGCAAGATCTGCACTTCTACCAAAACACCAACAATTTTAAAGATATATATATATATATATATATATATATATATATATATATATATATATATATATATATATATATATATATATCTTCCTGTTCATCATCAATTTGCTCGAGCGGGCTCCAGTAACATCTCTATATGTCCTTTCTCATGCTAGTAGAGCCAAGGGCATCTGCTCGCTCCAGGAACATAAAGAGCCTCAAACCATTATATTAGGTCATGGGAATGACCTAACAAAATTATTACTGGTATTTGGCATATCAAATAGGACACTTGCAGCTTGCCAGGCTTGCAGTGCGGGTGGCATACACTTGTAGTCACCTCTAAATACAGCATTTATTGATGAACCATGCGGCCGCAAGTGGCCATGTGAGCCAGGCTGTAATAGGCTCTTCTGCTGGATGGAGTTCTGACAAGAGGGAGGTTCGGATGTGGAAAATGGCAGCCCTCACCTAGTGGGGGGATTGTCTGGCTTGTTGCGAGGCTCTGCTGAGGTGGCGGGCCAGGGCTAGAACCCGCCATCCCTCCCTGGTGCCTCGTTAGCAGCTGGGCACATGGAGAGCTGGTAACAATTCTGCCCCATGTCTGTTAGTCTCTGGATCAGCATACCTGGGCTGGATTGAAAAAAAGAAAACTGATGCAGGGTGGGTTTCTATGAGCTAGGCTGTGATAGGCTCATCTGCTGGATGGAGTTCTGGGCTGGATTGAAAAAAAAAACTGCTGCAGGGTTGAGTTGATGATCTGGGCTGTGATAGTCTGGTCTGCTGGGTGGAGTTGTGACGAGAGGGAAGTCCAGATGTAGATAATGGCGGGCCCCATGGAGTTGAGGGGTCGGCTGGCTTGTTGTGAGGCTCTGCTGGGGTGGCAGGCCAGGGCTAGAACCTGCCATGCCACCCGGGCACCTCATGAGTGGCTGGGCACAGGGAGAGCAAGTAGCAGCTCTGCCCCATGTCTGAGAGTCTCTGGTTCAGCATAACTGGGCCAGATGAAAACAAACTGCTGCAGGGTGGGTGTCCATAATCTGGGCTGATATATATATATAACCAAAATAACATATATTGGACAAGGACATTCACAGTTCATAGTAATAAATGATTCACATTGAGCTTTATAATAATATTAATATGTAATAAAAACGAATAGTTTTCTAAATGGCATGAATGAATAACAGTATATTAAATTTTGTCAACAAAATTATATTAGATAATGCCAATTAATATTACAGCTATGTGAGTATAAAATTGCAGACTCTAAACTGAAAAATAAAACATACTAATATTTCTAAATATTAGGAAGCATGTGGATCAATTCATATTAATATACAATTATTGAAAGATGCCTGAGGAAATTGTTAAGTGGTAAAATTACTTTGGATAAAATTTTACACACTAGTAACTAGATTGAAACATATATGTAAATAATTGTATATGCAGAAATATATATGTGTATATAAGTATCACATATATTTATATGAATATTTGTATTTATGTGTTGAAGCTTAACCATACCTGTATTGGAGGGGATTGTGGCTCGCCCCTCAGAGAGATCCCAAGGCCTTAGGCTCAAGGGGCCTCCTGTGCATTCCATAGCCTTAATATTACTTGAGGGTCAGGGGCGACTATGGCAGAAATTGCTAGGACCTACTTGGGTCCCCAGCAGTACTCACTGTCCATTAGGGCCCCTGGCTGACAATGTTTTCTGGACCATTCCACAGAATAAAGAGCAAGGCTAGAAGTTCCTAAAGCTTATGCTTTAATATTACTTTGTTCCATTTCTTTCTTGCTCTCTGCACAAACCTCTCCTGTACCTCTGTCTCTCTGTCAGCTGTTTTATCTGCAAGTAGAAACCACTCTTTCTTTGGGGGTGGTTTCTGTGTAGGCTCCTCTCATCTGGTTCTCCGATGGGCTGCCTCTCTTTGGGAACTCTGTGTGGGCTCCTCTTGTTACGGCTGCTCACTTCTGGATGTCTCTCTTTCAAGGCTTTATGCTTCTGGTCCTCTCAAAGGATATCTCCTTTTAGGACCTTTCCTTAGGGCCTTTCAACTCAGGGCTTTTCTCTTTAGGTCTTTTGTTCTCTGGATTTGTCAGGTATGTTCCTATCTTTTCCCTAGTTACCTGTTTCATTTTTTGCTACTATGTCTTGTGTCTCTAAATCCCTATATAATTCTTTGAGTTCCTCCATATTGCACTACTGGCCCTCAGACTTAGGCATCAGGAGCAGCTTCTCCTCCCTGGTGCTGGACATTTAGCTCAGCACCATAGCCTAGGAGCCCCACGGCCTAGGGTGCTGGTCAGGCACCAGAAGGTGCTGCTTTTTCAGTCTGGAAGCTCTCCTCCCTCCCCTCAGGATGCTCTCCTGGGGCTCCCTATTTATAGTCTCTGCCAGGTTCAGAACCTGGCCTCAACTATCTTAAGAGACCTTCGGAGGCCAGTACGGTGCCTTTAAGATCTCACATATATGTATATACATATATATTTCAGTATTTTGTTGCTATGCCCTTATATGGAACTTATGTTAAGAAAATGATGTTAAAAATAAAATAAAATAATTTAAAAAAAAAGACAATGATGTTTGTGGCAGTTGTATTATAATAATTTTACAATTGAAAACACAAATGTTGCCACAGAAGCGGTCTAGAAAGATGGAAGGAAATTAGAGACGTTGGTGGAGGCCATTGAAAACTGGTAGAGATTGGTATTAGAATATTGTCATCCTGAAACTCAGCAATAGATGTCTATGCATCCTTATAATTATAACAATTCAATCTCTAAAAATCAAAAGGGAACTGGAAAGATAATACAGAGGGTAGGAGCTTGCCTTACATATCGCTATATATAAGGACATAAATGTAAGGACCAGGATTCAATACCCAGCATTCCATGTGGTCACCTAAGCACCACCATGAATAATCCCTGAGTGCAGAAGCCATTAGTAACCCCTGAGTATCCTAGGGTGTGCTACTGCGAAAACAAAATGAAACAAACAAAAGAGCACATGTGTATCGATAAGTGCATAGATTAAAATATAGCAGTGTACGTCACAATGCTCAATATACACTAGGCATGCATACACCTATAAACATATTTATTGTATACCATCACCTGTTTTTATCTTTGACAATACAAATGTGTTTCAAATCTGTCATGGTGAGTGAAGGAATTCAGATTAAACAAATATATGGTATGTGAATCCCTATGTAAACATTAAATAATTTACAACTATTTCCAACTATATGAATAAGTAGTATTTTTTTTCTTGAGATGTGGAGGGTTTTATGAGGTAGGACAGAATATATGTAACAGTAGAAAAATTTTAATGTCTTAACCTCAATATTATATACTTGATAGGCATATTTAAAGTGTGCTATTTTGTTCATATATTATGCAGCATTAATAAGTTAATTCAAATTAATTTAAATCAAATTCACATACAAAATTTGGTTGAAAAGAGTAATTCATCATTTGTGTATTCGGGGGCTTTGCTGTTATTTCTGTATCTGTCTCTTAAAGTTTGACACTTCTCTTTGAGAGACTAGCCTATGTATTATTAATTTTCTTCAAAATGTTCTTCAAACTCCTAGAAATACTCTATGATATATTAATTTGACATTTTATAAGTAGATACATTTCTTTAACATAGTTCTTTTTACACTTATATCACTTCACTTGTCTTCCCGTTGTTCATCGATATGCTCAAGCAGGCGCCAGTAACATCTCTATTCATTGGGAATGAGGTCCATTATTGTTACTGTTTTTGGCATATTGAATACACCACGGTAGTTTGCCAGGCTCTGTCGTGGCTCTGGGTCCATCCAAGGGGGCCCAGTCTTTTTCTATGTCAGACCATCTACCTTCCAGGGCCCCCACCTCAGAGCCCTGGGTGTGACAAACTTGTCTCCTGTCTGCCACCTGCCGATACAACTGGGCACCGCAGCCACACCTGCAACACCTCGAGGGGCAGGCAATTAAGAAGGTATTCTTAAAAATTAGAAACTTTCTATTTCTTGGGGCTGGAGCAATTGCACAGCAGGTAGGGTGCTTGCCTTGCATGTGGCCTACCCAGGTTCGATCCGTGGCATCCTATATGGTACCCCTAGCCCAGCCAGGAGGAATTCCTGAGTGCAGAGCCAGGAGTAACACCCTGAGCATTGCTGGGTGTGACCCAAAAAGCAAAAACAAAACAAAAAAAAAAAGCCCTTTCTACTTTGTATTTCTTAAAGAAGGTAGGTTTCCAAGAGGGACTTGAGTAACTCTTTTTTTGCCCACACCTGGCGATGCTCAGGGGTTACTCTTGGATCTGCACTCAGGAATTTTAGTCCTGGCAGTGTTTGGGGACATATGGGATGCTAGGAATCAAACTCAGTTCAGTTGCACGCAAGGCAAATGCCTTACCTTCTCTAGCCCTGACTAATTCTTTTTCTCTGAAAGGAACAGCAGTAAGCCAAATCAGATTGGAGAATAATGCTTTAAACTGCAGAGGGTTATTTTATATACTCTATAATTTATTTATATATGTGTGTGTGTGTGTGTGTGTGTGTGTGTGCGGCGTGCGTGTGTGTATACATATATAAATGTCAGTAATCTAAAAATATTGTAGATAAAGACAATTTTTATTCTATTGTTGGAATCAAAGTGTGTTAATGTTTTAGTCATTTATATATCAGTTTTCACAGTATGCTTTCTTTTTATTATTACTGATTGTCTTTTTTTTAAGAACTGACTCTGATCTTCTGATAATAAAATGTCAATAAGGAATAAACATGTAAGAGAACTACTGAAAAAATTACTTGTGAAAATAAGAAACTGCTGAGAAAATGAGGTGGTTCAAAGGTTGTGGTGCAAATACAGGAAAAATTAAAGGAGGGAAAGTGAAAATGGGAGTGATGAGGACGTTCTTAAATAAAGAATTTCCATAAGAAAACTTCTTAGCCACACTTAGCATCCTTGCTCTTTCAGACTGGTGTAACCTCTCTCTAAGAAAGTTACCTGAGTAAATGATTAGATGTTCTATTGGAAAGGAATATAACAATCATCTCAATGTATCAGCCATCTTTTCTTCTACAAGCCCAGCTGTTTCTTTAGTGAATAGATTATGTGTCTAAAAGTTAAGTTCTATTGGAGCATGATTACCAGATGTGATTTCCAGTTTGTTTCCTCCTCTAATCTTCATATTATACTGAAGCCTTCTTTTATGGTTAAAAGAGATGTCATTGTAGTTTGTCATTCTATTTTGCTCTAGAGCAAACATCTAATGTCTAATGTCTTTGACTTGATAAGCTATACATATAGTTTATATATGTGATTTATATATAAATTATATGTCTTATATATAATTTATATATATGTAATTTATATATAATTTATATATATATGACTACATATATATATCAAGATAGATGTAATTTATACATAAATTACATGTCAAGATGATAAACTATCATACATAATTTATATATAATATATAATATATCCTTTACATATAATATATAACTATATATGTATACATAAGCATATATATCACTATTACTATCACTATCTTCCCGTTCATCATCTATTTGCTAGAGCGGGCACCAGTAATATCTCCATATGTCCTGTCTCATGCTAGTAGAACCCAAAGGCATCCACTTGCTCCAGGAACATAAAGAGCCTCAAACCATTATATATATTAGGTCATGGGAATGACCTAATATAAATGTTACTGGTATTTGGCATATCAAATACGACACGAGCAGCTTGCCAGGCTTGTCGTGCGGGTGGCATACTCTTGTAGTCACCTCTAAATAAAGCATTTATTGATGAACCGGCGCAGCCACTAGCGGTTGAGTAAGCGGCCGCACAGCTCAACAACAACAACAACAACAACAACAAATATTGAAGAGATTGCAGATAGCAGGTCAAGAATGAAAAGTTCCAAATCAGAGAACAGTTAGTTCACAAGACTAAAACGCTCACTGGTTCAACTAGTCTTACAGATGTGACCCTTATTATGGTGGGCTGGAAAGGGCTACCAATTCCTCCAAAAAATGAACTTCTTGCCATAAGAAGTTTCCCAGGAATTTAACATTACTTACAGCAAAATTTCTAATTCAGTTCCATTACCTGGTTTTGGTAGCTGAAGTTCAGTGAGCACTCCAGTTCTTTACTACTTGATGGCACTCAATCCATTTCTTTTATTTATTTGCTTATTTTGTTTGGGGCTAAACTCAGCTGAGCGCAGGCTTACTCCTGGATCTTCACTCAAGAATAACTCCTGGCAACTCAGGGAACCATATATGTTGCTGGGGATTGACGCAGGGCTGGCCATGTGCAAGGCAAGTGCCTTACCCACTATAGAATTGCTCTGACTCCATCAATCCATTTCTTTACTGGTAGATTTTTGTTAAGACTGACCTCCAGACACATCCCTACAAGCATATGAATGACACTGAACTCAGCAGGGTACTGAGATCATTAAATCAGGAGGCTACCATAGGAACTTGCTAAGTGGTTGTTTTGTTGCACATTTTCATAAGCCTTCCCATTCTTGCTCTCCCCACAGTGCAGTTTATGCTTCATATTTACAAGGAAGGACAGTGCACCATCATTCCACGCAGTATGTGAATACATGAAAGGCTTCCTTGGACTCAGTGTAGCCCAGTTCAGTAAGTAAGCATATATATATATATATATATATGTTTTTAAATTCAAGCATATATATAAATATATATAATTTACTGAGTCTAAGTTGATTTAGTCTAATATTCCCATTGTTAATTAAGATCATTCAAAATGCAATCTCTGATTTTCTGCTCTGATTCTTTCAAGTCCACAACTTTATTAATTACTGTAGTTTGGATCCTTTGTTATAAGAACCATTATCCTCCCAAACAAGAATTGCTGCTATTCAACCATAATTATTGTCTTGAAATCCAAAAGTCTTAGTGTGATACCCATTTGATTACAAGATTAAAATATCTACAATACTTACATTACAAGGAAGATGGCAAACCTCATAAGGCTTCATAGGACTACTCTGTAAGTGGAACATTATTGAAGGTTAACAGAGATAATTTGCTCAGAGTCATATACAAAGGAGAAAGTGGAAAAGTTGAGCATGGGAATAGATGGCTCAGGGAAACAGTTGTGAAGGAGATGGCCAGCTGTTAGTGTGTGCTCTAGACTCTGTACAATTCCAATCCACAGATCAATAACTCTTATCTTAAATTTATTTGGACCTTTGATAAGTATCTTTTGACTCACAGTGAGTTACAAATTTTAATAACAATGTTCCAGATGTTAAGCCAGTGTCTTTACTAATATTATTCAACTCTAAAGTCATTAGTCATTATCACGATCACGATCTTCCCGTTGATCATCTATTTGCTAGAGTGGGCACCAGTAATATCTCCATATGTCCTGTCTCATGCCAGTAGAGCCAGGGGCATCGGCTTGCTACAGGAACATAAAGAGCCTCAAACCATTATATTAGGTCATGGGAATGACCTAATATAGTGTTACTGGAATTTAGCATATCAAATACAACACGTGAAGATTGCCAGGCTTGCCGAGCAGGAGGCAAACTTTTAAATACCTCCAAATAAAGCATTTTTTGATGAACCGGGCCTGTGATGGGCTGGTCTGCTGGGTGGAGTTCTGAGCGAGAGGGAAGTCCAAATGTGGAAAATGGCGGCGCGCCGTGGAGTGAGGGAGTGTGGTCTGACTTGTTGTGAGGCTCTGCCGGAGTGGTGGGCCAGGGCTAGAACCCGCCATGCCTCCCGACTGCCTCATGAGCGGCTGTGCACAGGGAGAGCAAGGGACAGCTCTGCCCCATGTCTGAGAGATTCTGGACCAGCATACCTGGGCGGATTGAGAAAAAGCTGCTGCAGGGTGGGTGTCGATGATCCGGGCTGTGATGGGCTGGTCTGCTGGGTGGAGTTCTGACGAGAGGGAAGTCCAAATGTGGAAAATGGCGGCACCCGTGGAGTGAGGGGGTGTGGTCTGGCTTGTTGTGAGGCTCTGCCGAGGTGGTGGGCCAGGGCTAGTCATTATATTAGTCATTGTATTAGTCATTATATTAGTCATTATATTAGTCATTATATATTTATTAATAAGATCTTGTAATCTCAATGCTCAGTTTATGGTTTGGACATGATTTTATTTTTTAATTTAGGGAAGTAATAACATACCCACATAAAAATTATGCTGTCCCTGACTAATAAATACCTTTCTTTAATATGAGTAGATATGATAGTGAAAGTAGAGGAGACAGGTTGTGGAAGACATGGATCAGAGGAGACAGAAGAAAGAAACTAAAATTGGAGCTCATCAGATTTAATTTAATTCATAAAATTAGTGAGATCATCTTAAATTTTGCTTTTGATAATCTAAAATACTAAATTTTAAAGAAAATAGCAAACTGTTCTATATTTCCATTTATCACC
>JAJIBD010014912.1:0-16920 GCA_021461705.1 Cryptotis parvus
TCCATAGATTGGTAAAATTTATTTACGCAATTCCCATTCAATAATGGCTTAATATGTAAGACATATAAGGCACCGGTAGAACTTTACAAGACAAAAAAAATCGAGCACTATAAAAAAAAATGGGGAGAAGAAATGAACAGAAACTTTCTCAAAGAAGAAATATAAATGGCTAAAATATACATGAAAAAAAAGTTCTATATTCCTAATCATCAGAGATATGCAAATCAAAACAACAATGAGATATCATCTCACACCACAGACACTGGCACACATCAAAAAGACTAAGGGTAACCAGTTCTGGTGCTGATTCAGGGAGAAAGGGACTCTTTTCCATTGTTGATGGGAATGCCAGCTGGTCCAGTTGTGGAAAACTATTGGGGAATTCCCCAAAGAGCTAGATATTGAGCTTCCATATGACCCAGCAATACCAAGTTTCTGGGAATAAACCCTGAGGGCCCAAAAACACACAGCAAAAATGCCATCTGCACATCTATGCTCATTGCAGCCCTGTTCACAATAGCCAGAATCTGGAAACAACCTGAGAGCCCAAGAACAGATGACTGGTAAAAGAAATTATGGTACATCTAAATAATGGACTATTATGTAGCTGTTAGGAAAAACAAAGCTATTAAATCTGCTTTAAATGAATGGACACCAGACACTGGGAAACTGCCTTACGACCAGATTAACAGAGCAAAACCAGTTCAAGCCCAGGTAGGCGGCTCCCAGAAGCAGGAATCACTGGGAATTCATCAGATGGAGTCAGAGGTCGGCCCATCCCCCTCCATTTTGTTGAGCCTCGTGGCCCCGCCCAGGAGCTGCCCTGGGGCCACCAGCCATAGCATGAAGAGCTTCACAAGCGGCTGGGGAGGCTGGAACTCAGCTCGCCCCGGCCCAGCTGACTATGGGGCCCCTGGGAGGGCAGATGGGTTTTGGGAGTGGGCCCATCACCTCTGGGGGTTCCCGGAAGCAGCGGATGGGACTCACCCACCACACTAGCCACCATTTTCGCTGTCCGGATGCTAGGAAACTGCCTCACTGTCCATTAAAATAGTGGAAACAGTGGTGTCTTTTAATACACTGCATTCCACGATGTGCAGGAAAGTTTGCCGGGAGGGAGAGATAAAGAGGAGAGAAAAGACATACAGAACCCATCAAGTAGTTGAGGTGTGGGAGGGGGAGGGAAGTGGGGACATTGGTGATGGGAGATGGGTTTGGGTGGAGGGATGGGTGTTGGAACACTGTAGAACCAGAACTCTACATGAACATCTTTCAATTGTGTGTCTAGAATGGTGTAATACAATTTGGGTGGGGGGGGAAAATAATAAAATAAAATTAAAAAAAAATAATAAAAAATAATAAATGAATGGACACAGAGAGTATCATGTTAAGTGAAATTAGTCAGAAGGAGAGGGACAGACATTGAATTATTAAAGACATAGAAGAAGACATAGAACTCATTTTGGGGTTATAAAAATAAAAACATAATATGAGACTAATACCCAAAGACAAGAGAAACAAGGCAGAAGGAGTGACCCACAATAGAAATCCAGTCCAAAATGATGGGGAAGAAGACAGTTGGGATAGAGAAGAGACCACTATAACAAAGGCAGTTGTAAATGATTGCTCTGGATAAGAACAGCATACTGAAAATAGGTAAAGGAACAAACATGATAATCTCTCGGTATCTGTATTCCAAACCATAATGTCGAAAAGGAAGGGGAGTAAAGTGCCTGCCACTGAAATGACCATTAGGGGCGGGGAGGCTGGAGGGAAATAGAGGGCATCACTTGATCACTTGATCACTTGACATCCCGTTATTCGTCGATTTGCTCAAGCGGGCACCAGTAACATTTCCATTTGACCCTATCACGTGCCAGTGTAGTCCAATGGCATCTGCTTGATTCAGGAATTCAAGAGTCTCAAGCTGTTGAATTCAGGAATCAATGGCATCTGCTTGATCAGGAATTCAAGATTCTCAAGCTGTTGATTCAGGAATCAATGGCATCTGCTTGATTCAGGAATTCGAGTCTCAAGCTGTTCATTCAGGATCTTGAAGAAGAAGTCTGACCATAGGTAAGCTGCCACGTGATCTTTTGACGTCCCGTGGGATCCAGTCATAGCAGCTCTAGTTCAGCGGTCATCTCCAAATCACATTACATGTCCAACCCATCTGATTTTCGATGCCTCGACAAAGGAGACAGCATCCCTGACTCTGGATCATTGACAGAGGTCGGAACTCCGGATTCCTTTTCTCACTTGAGTGATGAGTGATATTCCAAGCATAGCTCTTTTGATTCCTCTTTGGGAGACCTGAATAGCCTTCTCATCCTGCTTTTGTAGGGCCCAGGTCTCTGAGGCGTATGTTAATGCAGGTAGAATGGTAGAGTCAAAGAGATGTGCCAGGAGCTGGAGGTTCTTTGTCCTTTTAGCTATTTCTTCAATGCCTTTGAAGGCATTTCATGCTGCTCTCTTCCTCCTGCGCAGCTCAGGTTTTAGATCGTTCATCATGTTGAGTTCTCGACCTAGGTATACATAACTGCTGCATTCAGAGATGTTTGTTCCCTTGAGAGTGAATGGGACCTCTCAAACTAGTTCATTTTTCATGAACATTGTTTTGTTGAGATTCAGCTGTAAACCTATTTTTCCTCATTCTTGGTTGAAGTCAGCCAGCATTTTTGCTGCTTGGATAATGTTTGGTGTTATTAGAATACGCCATCCACGAAGCGGAGGTAGTGTAGTTGCCATCCATCTTCACGCCGCATTCCTCCCATTCTAATTTTCGCATGTCTTTCTTGAGTGTAGTGCTGACGAGTTTTGGTGAAATGGTATCATCCTGCCGAACCTCTCTTTTGACATCAATGATCACTTCTTTGTAGAATGGTGAGATCCAGGTGGTGAATCCGTAATACAGCTCACGAAGGATCTTGAGGTATTGGGATTGAACACCCTGTTTGGCTATAGTTTCGATGACCACTTCGGTCTCCACAGAATCAAAGGCTTTCTTTAAATCAATGAACATGAGACAGAGCAGCATCCTGAACTCCCTACAAACCTCAATGAGCTTGGTTAATGTGTGGATATGGTCGATTGTGCTGAATCTTTCCGGAAGCCAGCTTGCTCACATGGTTGTCCTTTATTTAATGTTCTGCCACTCCTGTTCAGGATGACTCGAGTGAACAGCTTGTAGATGATGGACAACAGGTAGATGGGGCAATAGTTGCCAATGTCGTGGATTTCTCCCTTCTTGAACAGTAGAACTGTCCTGCTGTTTTTCTATTGAGAAAGACACAAAAGGACACCTGTCTTCAAAAACTCTGGAGCTCATTTGCCAAGGTGGCAAGGTGCGAGCCTCAGGCAACTAAATGCTAATGTCCAAGCTCACAAAGCAGTGCAGAGAAGCCATAATGGAAGACCTCAAAGAGAGAAGAGCAGAAATACTGGCTGAAGCTGCAGAAGCCAGGAAAAGCATTCGCAATGCCCACCTGTCCTTGGCCAACTATAAGACCAAGTTGACTGCCTTCTGACCAGAAAGGCAATGGAGAAGATTATCTATGACTTCTACTCAGATCTCTTTGATAGCCACGACCACCTGCCCACATACCAAATTACGCAGAATGGATATGTCATTCCCAACGTTCTCCCTTCTGAAATCCGACATGCCATTTCATCGGTAAAGAAGCTGAACAGCACCCAACCCGGACAAAGTCAGACCTGAACACCTGAAGAATCTGTCATCAGTACTCCTCAATACACTGGCTCGGCTCTTCACACGCTACCTGTCTGAACAGGGGACATCAGTGGTGGAAAATGTATGTTGGTGGAGGGATGGGTGTTGGACCATTGTATGCCTGAAACCCAATATGAACAGCTCTGTAGTTGTTTTTGCCAGATGAATCAATAATCAAAAAAGAAAAGAAAATATTTTAAAATAGTGAAAAATAAAATAAAATAAAGCAACTGTCTAGCAGGAATAAGGTCAAGAGTTTGATTCTCAGGTACTTTCCCAAATGTGAATGGGATTCTGCCAGTAAAGTCCTTTTGGATATTTGGTGCCACAACTGAAACATGCCATCTGCACAAGCACTACAACTTAAAGAGAGTGAGCATCACAACTAACTGTGTGAACACCTAATCATCACAGGTACAGCAAAGGGAACAGAAGGGGGAGTTTTCTGAGCAAGAATATGTCAAGTAGGGACCATTCTCTGGGAATCATTTTTGGTGAGCTTGAGAACACATGCTGATTCCCAGGAATGTGGCAGAAAGAGAACACTGAAGCTATGATTATAGAAGTAGCAGGAGCTTCTCTTCTGTCCACTACCCAAGCTGTCTGCCTTAGCCCTGCATGGTGGGCTGTACCTCTTGAGAAAGAAGTGTTAGGAAAGCAAGATGCTGGCTGGATGTCTGCCCAGGGCTGCCCTTTAAATCATCTCAACCAATCAAGCACCTAATGTTCTCTGCTCCTCAAGAATGTTGCACCTCGATGCTGCCCATGTATCTTTCAAGTTTTATCTTCAACATCTTATAAATCATCCATTAAATACCTTCCAACTAATGCTCACAACTGTTGTTCTCAGCCAGGGCTTGAAAGTGCACAAATCAGTTTTACTGCATATTAGTCCTACCCAGTGGGCTCTTTCAAAAAAAATTAAGAAGAAAGAAACTAGAGAGGGAAAAGGAAGCTCTTGAAACCTCCATACAGCTGCTTCCATGAGCAGGAGTCCAGTGGTAAAGAAAGGGGTCAAGACAATGACCTGTTTCTAAATCCTGGCCCTGCAGAGCTAATGGCAGAAGGCATGGCATTCATGGTACCCAGCACTGCTTTAATCAAGTCAGAAAGGACTCTTAAGGAATGGGTGCAGGTCTCAGAGGTGGCTGTGGATTCTAACATAGAAATGGTTATGGATTCACTGTCCTTCAACTAGTCACCTTGTCATCCTATACTTGTTTCTATCTTACAAAAGTGAGTATAATTTATAAATCATAATATATTTCTGGTTTTAATAAAGTAATGCATAAAAAGTAGATATGTGTTCATGGCAATGTAAGTGTTCAGTAAATTAAATAAAAGAAACCCTAGGTCTGAGCTAAGATAGCGCAAGCTAGAATGCCATGCCAACTAAATAATGGAGCTTCTTTAGGCCTTTTTTTTTTGCACAGCATTCTATGGTGCAAATATTCTTCACCCCTCAAATCTGAGAAGGCCATGTGACTTTAAGCAAGCTATATACCGGCCAAATAATCTGTAGGTTGGTTGTTATAAAATGTGTGCCTCAATGGTGGATCGGAACCAGGCAATTCTTTCAATGGTATCTGATATATCAAAATCTTTGAATAAAAAGAGGATTTGGAGATAGCAGTTCATTTTGGCACTTCAATCCTATCCAAAGACTTTGATTCAAGTCAGACTTCCTTGCACACTGGCTACAATGATTCTAAGAAAGCCATTTTGACTTTCAGAGCTTGCATTAAATAACTTCAAAATGAAGCATTTGACTGTATCACAAGTTTAAAGAAGATATTTAATCCCAGGGCTCTTATTATAAAATACATTTTTGCGGAACACCAGTACATGAGACTGTAAAACTCAAGCTGCCCTGGTTAATACTGCCTGGGGTTGGAGACACCACAGCTGTTTCTCCCCAGCCTTCCTTTTAGAGCCCTGAGGCCCCTCTGAATCCTAAGACCCCTCTGAGCACAATTTGTAAACCACTGGTCTGGAAAGAACTTAAATTCCTGGCACTATGGGAATTGTTAATGAGCTCCACTGAACCTATACTATGAAAGAGTACACAGCAATTAAGAACACTAAGGTTGGTGTAGACGTCACAACACAAATAAAATATGTTGCTTGGTGAGAAAAGTGAGGGACAGAACATACATGCAGTAGTGGGTCTATTTAGGATCCATGTGCACACTAAAGGGAAATCTCTGAAGAACACACACTGAAATTCAAACCATGATTTCCTCTGGGAGGGAGTGCTATGTGCTATTGAAGAAGTCTTTTTATTCTGGCTGGCTCCAATGCCTGAGGTTTTCTATTGCATGCCTGCACAGACACAGAGTGTTTGGATGTTGCACAGTTCCTTTAGAAAAGGAGAACCAGTATCATCAAGATCAGATTCATCTGACTGAAAGGAAACCTTTTGTTTTTTTGTTTTTATTTTTTTTTTCAGTAAAGAACTGCGATTCACAAAGTTAGTGATAGTTGAGTTTTAGGCATATTTATTTCAACATCAGTCCTTCCACTGTATAAGGAAGTCTAACTAGTGTTCCCATATTTCCTCCCTACCCCAGCACCCACCCCATCCCCACCTGTAAAGTTCCAGGGGTTACAGCTTAGATTTCATGTATTCAGTGTTGTTGAGTTTTGTGTGTTAGATACATGGCTACACCATTCACCCATTTTACCAGCATAACAGAACCTTGATACCTATTTACTTCTTCCTTCCTCCCCTTGATTTCCTTCCTTCTTTGTCTTTTTCCTCTCTCATGACCCTAGTGTTAAGGGTGATCTAGGCATTTTGCCTTTACTACATTCCCTCATCCAGTAGTCTATATACCGCAGGTAAGTGATTCTAAGTCCATTTGTTCTTTTAAAGTTGTTTCTGAAATCGCATATGGTTGTGGAACTTTACTCCAAGGACAGAAAGCACCACCGTGTTACCAATTGTAACTAGACTGTGTACCTCTTCAGGCCAATCATGATCTCTGGGTTCAGAACCAGTAGTAATCCCTAAGCACTGCTGGATACGGTCCCCCCAAAAAAGGGAAAAATAATGGCAAGTGATTTAAGAGATGTCCAGAGCCCCCAGGGAGTTCTTCCACTAGACCTATGGTTTGACCCTAATACACTCCATGGTGTCGCAACAGTATTTCCATCGGCTTCCCAAAAGTATACATAACAACAGAGGAAAACTTTTTTCATAAATTATCATGGATTGCTAGGTCCTGTCACTAGAAAAAGAGAAAACAGAGAAGAAAACACTTCCATAAAATTATATGTTGTGCAAACTTAAGATTTGCTCTGGTAAAGGACAAAAAAACCATAGCAACCTTTGAACTTACTTTTATAGCTCATGTCTATGTTGAGAAAATAGAGCACATATGTTTTACAAGAAACTACAAATAAAAAGGAACTTTCTTTGAGGCATTGGTTCAAAAGAAAGGAGCCACTGACAATGGGAATAAATAGGATGTCAGTACATATCCATGGAAGGTTGAAGATAGGAAGAATTCTTTAAATCGGTTTTCGGTAGCATTCATTCTACAGTTATTATGATGCTGGAAGCCCTATGCTATTTACTGCCATGTACACTTAGTCACTAGGTTTCTCTACTCTAAAATTTACCAAAACCTTTTAGAGCAGAAACAACTCAAGCACCTCACAGATTTTGTGTTGGAAGAATGGAAAAAAATTGTTCTAGGAACCTGTTAAGACTAGATACAAAGATATTCAACCTGGAGTCAGAGCATGGATTTTGAAGCTAAAATGAGAACCCAAACCAAAATAACAAAAATCCTTATATCTTAAACTGTCATTGGGTATCATTTTTGATAACCTTGACTGGGATTCCCACCTTTTTGAAAAAATGCCAGATGGGGCTGGAGAAATAGCACAGCGGGGAGGGCATTTGGCTTGCATGCGACTGACCTGGGTTCAATCCCTGGCATCCCATATGGTCCTCCGAGCACCAACAGGAGTAAGTCCTGAGCATTGCCAGGTGTGACCAAAAAACAAGAAGAAAGAAAGAAAGAAAGAAAGAAAGAAAGAAAGAAAGAAAGAAAGAAAGAAAGAAAGAAAGAAAGAAAGAAAGAAAGAAAGAAAGAAAGAAAGAAAGAAAGAAAGAAGAAAGAAAGAAAGAAAGAAAGAAAGAAAGAAAGAAAGAAAGAAAGAAAGAAAGAAAGAAAGAAAGAAAGAAAGAAAGAAAGAAAGAAAGAAAGAAAGAAAGAAAGAAAGAAAGAAGAAAAGAAAAAAGAAAGAAAAAAGAAAGAAAGAAAGAAAGGAAGAAGAAAGAAAGAGGGCGGGCGGGCCAGCGGGAGGTGTTTGCCTTGAGCGGCGGCCTGTGCCGGCAAGGTTCGATTCCGGCATCCCATATGGTCCCCGAGCACCGCCGGGAGTAATTCCTGAGTGCAGAGCCAGGAGTAACCCTTGAGCGTCGCTGGGTGTGACCCCAAAAAAAAAAGAAAGAAAGAAAGAAAGAAGGAAGGAAGGAAGGAAGGAAGGAAGGAAGGAAGGAAGGAAGGAAGGAAGGAAGGAAGGAAGGAAGGAAGGAAGGAAGGAAGGAAGGAAGGAAGGAAGGAAGGAAGGAAGGAAGGAAGGAAGGAAGGAAGGAAAGAAAGAAAGAAAGAAAGAAAGGAAGAAAGAAAGGAAGAAAGAAAGGAAGAAAGAAAGAAAGAAAGAAAGGAAGAAAGAAAGAAAGAAAGAAAGAAAGAAAGAAAGAAAGAAAGAAAGAAAGGAAAGAAAGAAAGAAAGAAAGAAAGAAAGAAAGAAAGAAAGAAAAGAAAGAAAGAAAGAAAGAAAGAAAGAAAGAAAGAAAGAAAAGAAAGAAAGAAAGAAAAGAAAGAAAGAAAGAAAGAAAGAAATGCCACTTATAAGATGCCACTCTTAGTGAATAATCTTGAATCAGAATGGAGTTTTAGGTTTCAAGTTTGCACGATGTGGGTCACCTCCCTTGATCACCAAAGGCAGCTCAGTTCACCTTATTAGGCTCAAAGTAGCCTTAACAGGAGACCTTATCTTATTTTACTAAAAATTGTGTACTTAGCATCTAGCACAATGTCAAACAGGAAACAACTATCTTGGCATGAGAGAATGAATCTGTCCTTTTGGCTCAGTAGTTGACAGAACCTCCAAATAACTCTGGCATATTGTCATTCAAGAGCAAGAGTACCCAAGTAACTCCTAGTATCTGACAGCATAGACTTCATACTGAAAAAAGTCAGAAGGGACAGTGAAGGCCACTTCTTAATAATTAAGAGATATATATACCAGGGGCCGGAGCGATAGCCCAGCGGGTAGGGCGTTTGCCTTGCATGCGGCCGGCCCATGCCGGCCGGATCGATCCCCGGCATCCCATATGGTCTGCCAAGCACTGCCAGGAGTAATTCCTGAGTGCAGAGCCAGGAGAAACCCCTGAGCATTGCCGGGTGTGACCCAAAAAAGCAAAAAAAAAAAAAAAAAGAGAGAGAGAGAGAGAGATACCAGGAAGAAATTACACTTCTAAACATATATGCACCCAATGAGGGGCCAGCGAAATACTTAAAACAACTGCTAATAGACTTCAAAGAAGACATTGAAAGTAATACAATTATAGTTGGAGACTTCAACACTGCTCTATCAAATCTTGATAGATCTACGAGACTGAAACTCACCAAGGAAGTACTGAAGGCTGAAGGAAGAAATGGAAGAAAGAGGGCTGGTAGGTATATACAGGGTTTTTCATCCCCAAAAAAGCCAAATACATTTTTCTCCAGTGCACATGGAACATTCTCCAAGATAGAGCACATGCTGAGTCACAAAATATACCTCCATAAAATCAAGAAGATAGATATTGTGTCATCTATCTTTTCAAATCACGATGCACTGATTATTGAATAAAGAAACTTTGGTACATCTACACAACGGAATACTATATAGCTGTTAGGAAAAAACAAAGTTAGGAAATTTGCCTATAAATGGATTTCCAATGTTGAGTGAAATCAGCCAGAAGGAAAAAGTCAGATATAGAATGACTGCATTTATTTGCATGATCACTTATATCACTTATGTTACTTATCTTCCCTTTGTTCATCGATTTGCTCAAGCAGGCACCAGTAACATCTCCATGTCACATGCTAGTGTAGCCCTAGGGCATCTGCTCACTATAGGAACATGAAGAGCTTCAAACCATTCGTTCAGGTCATGGGGTTGAGGTCCATCATTGTTACTGTTCTTGGCATATTGAATACGACATGGGTAGCTTGCCAGGCTCTGCCGTGCAGGTGGGATACTCTCGGTGTAGGTAGGTTCTCAGTTCATTCATTTACTGATGAAATGAGGCTGTGGCAGTGCACAATGGGGAGAACAGGTAGCAGCTCTGCACCGTGTATCTGTGTCTCTAGTTCAGCATACCTGGGCTTGAAATAGACTTCTCTATAGGGTGGGAATCTGACAAGCTGGGCTTGAGATCAGCTTTTCTCTTGGGTGGAGTTCTGATGAGCTGTAGAGTCCAGATATTGAAAATGGCTGCCATCATGGTGTGGGAGTTCCTCTGAATTCTTCCGAGGCTCTATTGGGATGGAGGGCCAGAGCCATAATTTGCCCTCCTTCCTGGACGCCTCGTGAGCAGCAGAGCTCAGGGAGAGAGGGTAACATCTCTACCCATGTATCTGTGTTCATGAGGTGGAGGGCAGCCACACACGATACATGGCTCCACAGTGATGTACAACACAGTGTGTTCGAATACCTTGGTAAGATTCTTGCCATTTTGGTGACACCAATCCAGGACCTGATCAATGGCCACCATTTCTGCATGTCAAGTAGAATCTTTGGTTTCATTAACTTCATTTCATAGTTTCCCACAACTTTATTGTTATATACCATAAGGCAACCAACAGGAACTTCAGTATTTTCTAAGGTATCTTTGGCCATGTGCATCGTCTCCTCCGTTCACTTTTCCATGTCTTTAGCTGATACGGAGTGAGCATGGCATAATGTGAATGTCTCCTTCCCCTTCATGCTGCCCCATTTGCATGATATATATACATATATATCAAATATTTATATTTATATATAGTATAATACCAATATCCAAGGTTAGGCAAAACATGGATCAGTAGGTCTTGTCAATAAGTGGAATCTACCACAAATGTGTGGGAGTCAGAGGTTCAGTAAGACATAGAAGGGAACAGGGTGCTAATAATAATAAAAAATGGTAATACCAGCCTAGAACTACATTGCATATAAGCAAAAAGATACACATGATAACCTCTAAACGTATGTACTGCAATGCGCAATGTGTAAGAGAGGGAAGAGAGAAGAAGAGAGAAAGAAAGAGAAAGAGAAAAGAGATAAATAACCTTCCATAGAGGCAGGTGAGGGGACGGGGATGGGAATTGGGGGTCATTGGTGGTGGAAAATGGGCACTGGTAGAGGGATGGGTGCTGGAATACTTTATAACCGAAACCCAGACATAAACATCTTTATCTCATGGTGGCACAATAAAATATATTTTTAAAAAATTAAACCTAAACTCCCCATCCCCATCTCTAGGTGCCCACAATAATGTCTTTCTCCTCTGACTTTTCTCTGATTCAGTCCTGACTCCTCAAATAAATACAGAGCCTGATCCTTATTTTCTATGCTTTCTTTTTCCTCTCAATCATGCTACCTCCCTTTAAAACCTGATCTATGAGTGTTGCACTTTTCCACCCCACAAGTCCGGTCAACAACATCCTCCCTCACTTCAGAGTATAAGCTCAGAATGCTTCATATTTGAATTGCTCAACACAGGTTAGGTAAAAATCTCTAAATTAATATCACACATGGCTACTTCTAAACTCAAATCCATTCTACAACAGAAGCTTAGCCAAAGTCAGGCCTCTTTTTCTAGGCTTCACATCCAGAAGTGGTTCAGCTGATACAGTCTTAGTCTTTTGGTTTTAGGACTTGCCGCATTTTTCTTCAGGGACAAAAGCATCCTGTGTCCCTTTGGACACTACTCCACAGTTGACTTATGTTCACTTGCAGAGAATCATTCTTCCTGGGTCCATAACATGCATGAACATGCACACATGAACACATGCACATTACTTTCTTTTACTCTCATTGGTGGTGGTCCCTTTCTTCTTGTTTCCTCATCACCTCTGATGAATAATGCTATTGCTTGAACTGGCCATTCCACCCTCCTGCTACATACTTCTTGTCAAGTTGTGAAATCTCCCTGACAGTCACAAAGGCAAACATCATAATATTTTTCACAAACATAGGTGGATGTGACATGACGTGGCTTGAGCCAACTATAGCAGAAATGGAGCGTTGCCACCAGAAGCTCAAATTCTGGGCCTGCTGTCTGCCAGCTAGGTTACCCTAGGAAAAATGGTTCTTCCTGTATGCATTAGTTTCTTAATCTGCAAATAAGTGAGATTAAATTAAATATCTCTCAGACCTCTTTCTATTAAAGGGTAACTGCACTGTCTTCTGTAGCCCATTTGGAAGACTCGGACAGAGCCAAATCTCTACATGGTAACTCCTTATTCTGTCCTGTATCTCCAAGAATCTGGATCCACACTCCTTTACCAATTCTACCAAACTATTTCACAAAACACTTCTCTGCCAAGCCTCTTTGAGACTCCAGAATACTCCATCCTTCTGTAAGTTTACAAGCCAGGCTCTTCTCTAAGAGGAGGTCCTGACATGATGCAGGCATGCAGCTATCAGGGTTATACTGTTAGCTAGTACTGCCACCTCCTGGATGGCCTGCCTCCAGGCGCTCTAGCACAAACCGTGCCAAAATCCAGTTCTTAAAGCACCCTGGGACCAACAATGCATCACAGCAAGTATCCTTGTTCGTTATTTACAGTTGCGTCCCTAGGACCCCATCTGTTACCCTGAACCCTCTTTCTGATGTAATTGAGATTTTTTTAAAGTTAGATGCATGAGAGCCCCATGTCTAATCACTCACCCTTCCTGCCCAGGTTCCAGGCACCAGGCCAAGCTTCCACAAAGATAATAAATACCAAGCACTAAAACTAGCCCATCAGGCCCTTAGACAAGTGTCCTGGGAGCCAGAACTGCTTGCATCTTGGGCCAAGCAGCATTTTCTCTTGTCTTATTCTACAACAAAGGCTGGGGAGACTTCAGCTTTTGAATCTTACAGATGACCCACTGGAAAGTCAACAAAAAGAAGCAACAGTGGGTGGCTTCATCCAATCCACTGCTGCCTCAACTTCTGTGCTGATTAAATCTGTAATAACTTTCTCACCTAGCGAGGCGGAAGTCTCAAAATATTAAAATCTCAGAATATTGGAGTGGAATGGATGAGAATGTCCCAAATTGGTCAGACTAGAACAAAAATTGCTGTTGCCTGATCCACAGTCCAGTGGTCTAGTCCAGTGGTTATCAACCGGAGACCATTGTCATTTTATAGAATTCTCCTGCTGGTGCATGAAAAAATTAGTGTCCCTAAATTCATGTACACAGAGATAAAAAAATTCTATTTCATAATGTTATATTTGAAACTAAATACATAATAATATTATGATTTTTAATTTTTGCCTCATAGGTTCACAAAAATTTTCTTTGCCCTCACTGATTCATAGGTATAAAGACTGAAATCAGTGTTCTATTTCATTGCTCAAAGATAACTTACTTGTAACTGAGGTATTAGAGCTGGATAGCATTCTGACACTACAGAAAGAAAATCTGGAATCTACTCTTAGCTAGTGAGATGAGACTCACCAAGCTTAGTTTCCACATATGGAAGATTTATATAATCTTGCAGCAAAGTTGGGTTATACTAAATAAAAGTTATACTAAATAAAAGTTATACTAAATAAAATACCTTGAAGCATTTAGGAAATATTCCAAGTATAACAAATGTTTATATAAATAAATATGTTCATATATTTAATTTTAGTGTCTATTTACAATACTTATTACTGTCCACATCTATTCAACTAAAATGACAGGCTATTTTTATTAAAAATGTTCCTTATTTAAAAAAAGGAACAGCTGCAATCATTCTCTAAATAGTGTTCCTGCTAACCAGAGCTACCTGCAGCAGTCAACCAAAAAATGTCACAGCTCCTCCCGGGGAACACAGAATAATCACCTAATTTCAGGTACTAGTTTTGGCTCAAGGCCTATGAACTCAAACAATAAATATGATGGTCTCTATTCATCATAGAATATATAATTAAATTAAAGGATGGACACCAGGAAAAGTGACCTATTTCACAAAGAAATGTGTAGCACTTACTACCTGCCAGACAGTTGTGTAAATGTTTTACAACAATTAACTCAATTAGTCAACCAAAATTCATTCAATGAGAAAATTAAAGCATTAGGAAGGGAATGTCAATGAACTCCCACCACATATCTACACACCTTTCAGAAATGGATTTCCTCATACCAATCTGACTCCTATTAGATTTGTGAGCTGATTTTTTACTATTACATCAAACACCAAACAGTGACTATATGGATAAACTTTACTGGTAAATAAGTAATTCCAAATTATTCCAAACCAGTAATTTCTCTAGATTTGTTTTAAATATTTAATGTATCAAAAACATACACTTTTAAAATATGTACTGCATGCCCTTTACATCAGCAGACTCTGTCAACTCTAGTTTAATTTCTTTTGCTTTTAATATCATTCAGAATAGAAACCAAAATAGTTAATGTGATGTATAGGACCCACAAAGAAAGAGCTACATGACTAAGTGCTTGAGCAATGGTATCATATATTAAGACCAATGTCCAAAACTACATATCTACACACCTTGTTTTCTTGTCAACAACAAGCCAGACAACCCCCACTCCATAAGGACCTCCATTTTCCACATCCGGACTTCCCTCTTGTCAGAACTCCACCCAGCAGACCAGTTTACCACAGCCCGACTTCGCAGCCGCTAGCAGCCGCATGGTTCATCAATACATGCTGGATTTAGAGATGACTACAAGAGTATGCTACTCTCATGGCAGAGTCTGGCAAGCTACCCATGTCGTATTTAATATGCCAGATACCAGTAACAATTATAGACCTCATTCCCATGACCTGATGGAATGGTTTGAGGCTCTTTATGTTCCTGGAGCAAGCAGGTGCCCTTGGGCTCTACTTTCATGAGACAGGTCATATGGAGATGTTACTGGTGCCTGCTCAAGCAAATCGACGATGAACGAGAAGACAGTGACAGTGACAGTGACAGTGTTCAAAACTCAACCACTTCAAATTCACAATGAATAATTAAGAAATCTGGGATGGGGATGTTTAACCACACCTGGATGTTCTCAGAGTTTAATCCTGGTTCTGCTCTGAGGTTTCAATCCTGCATGGGCTTGGGGAAAAACAAGGTGCCAAAAATCAATGCCAGGTTGGCTATATGCAAGGCAAGCAACCTGTACTCAGAAAACAGACTTTAAATATTTATACTATCTTTAATAGCTATGAAGGGTGGATAAACCACCACACTACCATGAGGGCTAAGGGCCCTTACTTTACATGCACAGGATAGCCTCCTGAGCATCACCAGAGAGAAAGTTCATCCCTCAGGCATTGACATCTTGTCTGGTTTGCCAAGTACTGCTGGTATGGGCTCCCAGAATCCCTGAAATTCCCCCTCAATAAAAGCAACAACCGTGGAATACATAGATATGCATTTAACAGCAAATGCTTCCTTAAAACACCAGACCATTACTGAAATAAAAGGTTACTTAAATTAGATGTCTACTATGGGAAAGTTAATTTTTTCTCATGATTCAGTAGACTCAGTATTGTAAAGATTTTAATTCCAAGTAGATAGAGATGATAGATAGATAGATAGATAGATAGATAGATAGATAGATAGATAGATAGATAGATAGATAGATAGATAGATAGATAGATAGATAGATAGATAGATAGATAGATAGACAGACAGACAGACAGACAGACAGACAGACAGACAGACAGGCAGGCAGGCAGGCAGGCAGGCAGGCAGGCAGGCAGACAGACAGACAGACAGACAGACAGACAGACAGACAGACAGACAGACAGACAGACAGACAGATAGATAGATAGATAGATAGATAGATAGATAGATAGATAGATAGATAGATAGATAGATAAAATGCAACTTGGTTACAAGTTTATAAGCTTCTTAGGTATGAATTAAGATATTTCAAAAAATAAAATAGAAAGATAACTTTCACAAAGTTGTAGAGTTATAAGACACAAAGTATTATATTTCAATACAAATTATGAATAAACATTGATAAAAAATGTGATATGGGTGAAAATCTGGCTGCTAGATTAAGGGAAGAGAATAGTGCCCAGAAATAATTACATATTTGTGATGAATTGAATTCAACAATGGTAATAAAATAATTCAATGAGGAAATAATAGTCTTTCTGAAAAACTGTTCTGAAATAACTAGATATCTGCATTGCAAAACACAATAAAATTTAAAACTCAACTCATACATTAGATGCCAAAACTAACTGAAAATAGGTCAGAAATCAAAAATAAAAATACAAAATTTAGAAAAGTTCTAGAAGATGGGTCAGAGTGATAGTATAGTGGGTAGGGCCTTCACCTTGTATGCAGCAAATGTGGTTCAATCCTGGGCCACCTTGTTAACAGTCCCCTAAGATCTGTAGGAGTGATCCCTGAACAGAGATACAGAAGTAAACCCTGATCACCGCCTGAAATGACCCCCAAACACAAGCAATGAGTTTTTTAGGGAAGCTGACACTAGTGGTGGGATTGGTGTTGAAATATTGGATGCCTAAATCTCAACTATCAATAACTCAAAAGACTTTTAAACAAAATTATTAGCACTTGAAAATCTTTCAAATACAAGAAAAGATAACAGAATATAGAGTTTTCTACACAAAACATTAATATGGGAGTAAAGATAAGGCTCAATTGAACTACATGCCTTCAACTTGAGAGGCCCTAGATTCTAGCACCCCATCCTTCACACACACACACACACACACACACACACACACACACAGCCAGATATTGCCCCAACCAAAAATATTTTAAGTAAAATCTATTTTACTAAGCAGACCCGGTGGGCAAGCTTTGTATGCAGGAAGGCTAGAATTGAACCCTGACATCACATGATATCCCAAGCCCTTACAATAGTGATCCCAACAATAAACCAAGGTGTGGCCCCAAAGCAAAACAAGAAAATTGAAAATAATACTTTCCTAAGACTAGAGTTAC
>JAJIBD010014913.1:0-18221 GCA_021461705.1 Cryptotis parvus
TTTTTTCAGGTATGCTGAACCAGAGACTCTCAGACATGGGGCAGAGCTGCTACTTGCTCTCCCTGTGCCCAGCCGCTCATGAGGCGCCCGGGGAGGCATGGCGGGTTCTAGCCCTGGCCTGCCACCCCAGCAGAGCCTCACAACAAGACAGACGACCCCCCGACTCCATGGAGACCACCGTTTTCCACATCCGGACTTCTTTCTCTCTTGACAACTCCACCCAGCAGACCAGGCTATCACAGCCCTGCTCGCGGCCGCTAAGCGGCCGCATGGTTCATCAATAATTGCTTTATTTAGAGGTGACTACAAGAGTATGCCACCCGCACTGCAAGCCTGGCAAGCTGCTTGTGTCGTATTTGATATGCCAAATACCAGTAACATTTATATTAGGTCATTCCCATGACCTAATATAATGGTTTGAGGCTCTTTATGTTCCTGGAGCAAGAGGATGCCTTTGGGTTCTACTAGCATGAGACCGGACATATGGAGATATTACTGGTGCCCGCTCTAGTAAATAGATGATCAACGGGAAGATAGTGATAGTGATAGTGATAGAATTATTTTAATATCCATGCTATACAGAGTATACTATGTCAGAGTATACAATTCTCTATTAAATTCACTTTCTTCTATTACTATACCTGATGCTTAGTATTATATATTTATTTTTTTAATTTTTATTTTTACAATTACAAAGATATACAATTAAAAAGTTCATATTTGGGTTGTGGTCATACAGTGTTCCAGCACCAATCCTTCCACCAGTGCCCATCTCCCACCACTAAAGTCCCTGGTTCCCCTCCCCTCCCCCAGCCCTCCTCCATGGTAGGTTTTTTATTTCTTTCCCTTTCTCTTTCTTTCTCTTTTCCTTCCCTTCCAGACTATGGATTATAGAACATACATTAAAGGGTTGTCATGTGTATCTTTTTTGCCTCTATTTAATGCTCAGTTCTGTGTTGGCATTAGTACCCTCGACAATTAGTATTATAATAGTACATGACATTGATATCTGTTAGCAAATACTAAAATAATTTTGCCTAGCAAGTCATTTCAAATTTAGTGACTAAAAGGAACAACTATAATGATCTCACTCACTTGTCTTTGCATTATCTGTCATTCAAACAATCTCCACTGACCTTATTGTATTTTGTTTCCAAATGCAATAGAGGAAAATCTAGTTGAAAGTAATAGATTAATTTGCAGTTTGCTCAATTTGACCTTTAGTTCTGTCAATAACTATGGTATATCTGAAATTTGATCTTATTATCTAGTAGCTTATTTGCCACAGTTCCACTGATGCTAGTAGACGAATCTGGACTCCTAGATCAGTGACAGGACTTTTATTGTTTATTATTACTATTCTTATTTTATCTTAACTTTTATGTGTACTATATCATAAAGATTGATACTCTTATTTTCTTTGGGTTCTCCTTGCCTCTAAAATCTATGGTATTGATGTATTGGGGGGACTAAATATCATGCATTCAGTGGGTCTGTGTTACAGTTGAGGTTCTGAGTTTAGGAAATGTAATATTTTAAGAAAAGATTCCCAGAAAACCTCTTCAATCATTATCCTGGAAAGAGACAGTATTTTTTAAGTATTTTATTATACCACCGTGAGATATACAAATAAAAAGATATACAATTAAAAAGTTCATGTTTGGGTTTTGGTCATACAGTGTTTCAGCACCCGTCCCTCCACCAGTGCCCATCTCCCACCACCAACATCCCCGTTCCCTCCCCTTCCCCAGCCCTGCTCCATGGCAGGTGGAAAGAGACAGTATTTGCTTATTTTTTTGGGTCAAGAATCTTCCCTCTACCCAGTGGGGAGATAAAATCCCCAACTTCCAAAGTTGTTTGCTTTAAATACCCAGGTAAGATAGTTCAGAACAAAGCTATTGATACATTTGGCTCAGAAAACATGCAGATAATGTCATCTCCAAATATCTTAAAATCATCTCCAAATATCTTCCTTAGATCAATGACTAAGATCAATGGCATTCTCTCTTATATTGTAGGGCATGGCGCACCTTCTAACATGCTCTTGGCTGAAGAGTTAGTGTGAAAGAGAAATATATATGTCAGACCCAAAAGAGAGAATGATTGCTCACCAATAATCTAATTGATGACACATAGAATTTGAATTACATAACTTCTAACTCTTCTTCAAGATAATACTAGCTGTGAGTAAATACAATGAGTGATTTATTCATCATTGTATCTTCTTGCAGTGATAAATTGTTTCACTTAGTGAGCAGATTGTTTTGCTTTTTGCTTAGTGATCGAATGACCATATCAGATGTATTTGCAATTTTAGGGGTTATCTATTTGTATAAATATATTGAGTGTATCTATAAATATATATAAAATATATATGCATACTTATGCAATTACTGGTTACTACCCCAACAATGTGGTATGGAATATATTTTTGCATTATAAGACTGTTATCTCTGGAGTTACACTATAAATGTTCTAATATCAGAGTTGCCACTTTTATTAGCAAGTTAATCAGCCTTTTTAAAAATGCAGTAATTTATCATTATGAGAGAGCTAAATGTAATACCTGTCCTATGGAGTAGTTATAAGCATCAGCTAAAGTAATACACTAAAAGCACTCAGAACAGGTTCAACACCTGCCGAGGTCCATGACTTTTGAATATCTTCATAAATATATATCCTTATGTACATAAATAATATCTATTTCTAATGACAAACAGATTAGTATTGCCACTATTTTTTATTTAAAGCAATCCAACTACTAAACATCTAACAGTTAGCTAAACTGTGTATTAACTTTCGCTTCCAAGCAACTCATTCATATTATCTATAGCTACATATATATAATTAGACATTCAAGTTTAATATTTGAGAGCCTATAAATAATATTATTGTTTCTACTTCAACCCCCCAAATTTAAAGATTTTCTTAGAAAATTATGGTATTTTTGCTTCTAAAGAGAGAAAATGTCTGTGATAATTATAGTACTAAACATAATAAAAACAATATTCTGATTTAATAGAATAGCCAAAACAACCCCAATGTGAGTGAAATGTGACTTTTTTGACTAATATAGGCATATGAATATATATGTGATATATACTAGAATCACTAGCATATGCATATGTCTATAGTTTTCTCTATTATTTGAGCTGTCGTCTTACAATTTTCAAATCACTTTCAAATGGAGACTGTTTTTGAAATCAATGTAGCTTTAAAGAAATAGTTGTCGAATCTTGAAGCAAAATGGATTCCTTGCAGTACTGGTTCTCCAAATGGATATGAAGCATATTCTTTATAGTCAAAATAGCCAAATAAAGGCTGTTAGATATGGGGTTCTCCTGACTTATTCTCAGTTCTAAATCTTATTCTGTTGTTTCTTCCTGCTCAGTATGTAAACAGAACCTAACCTCTTAAGATTCAGTGCTGTTTGTGGTGACTTTTAAGAAAACCCTACTTCCTACTCTCTTCTTTTGGGTTCTTAAAAAATATTAATCTATGTTGGAGTAGCACTGAGAGTATAAAACAGTTGTATTGTACATGTACCAATGTATTGTTATAAAATAACCAAAAATTAAAGTATTCCTCATCTAATTTTATTTTATTAAGAATTATTAGTTCTCTGTCTCCTTTATCTCTCATCTAGTTAATTAGTGCTCAGGATCATCAACCTCTGTCCTATCAACAAGTATGGAAAGTAAGAAGCTTATGTACTTTTCCTTTTCTTCCCCTTCCAGTTCCAACACCTTCCATTTTCCTCAATTCAGATGGTAGAGGTGAGTGTGTTGTGCTTGACACAGGCAGAGCATGTGCTTTGGTCAAGCCTGGGGGGACCAAGAAAGAGTTCCAATAATGTGCTACCATCTGGCACATAACACCCTGTACATCACTGCTGGAACAAAGTCAGATTTCCTACTTCCATCTCCTCAGGGCATGTGCATGAATATATAACATTGCATTTTTTTGGTCAGCTAAGTTGAGGTTGCCATCTGGGCAGATGTGCAAGAAAATTGACATAGGTTTGGAAGCTATTTTAAGACTTTCATTTCTCATTTTAAAGGTCTTAGTAAATGCTTACAAATTACAATGTCTTCAAAGGTAGAAAGAACAGGAAAGGTTAAAAAAGTGGAGAGATTATGTTTGTCAGTACTCAAAATTAATACTAATGCAGTTAACAGTTTAGAGTTTATCTTTTAAAATTTTGTCCATACATTTACTTATATGTATATGGATATTGATACTTTATGCAAACATGCAGATATAAATATAGAGCTATAGATAATTTTATTAATGCCAATACATAGTTCAATATAGATATTTTATATTTGATTTATAGGTCTTGGAATTCTTTCTTTGTTATCATGTTTGAAATGACTGCTTAGTATTCTGTTATGTCAATTAGCATAATATTTTAAACCACTAGATCACTAGAGCACTAGACATCCTGTTGTTCATCGATTTCCTCGAGCAGGCACCAGTAACATTTCCATTTGACCCTATCACGACCAGTGTAGCCCAATGGCATCTAGGTTGCTTCAGGAATACGAAGAGCCTCAAACCATTCATTCAGGGTCTTGACAAAGAAGTCTGACCATCTTGTATGTGGGCGGCCACGTGATCTTTTTGACATCCCGTGGGATCCAGTCAGTAATGGCTCTAGTTCAGCGGTCATCTCCAAATCGCATTACATGTCCAGCCCATCTGATTTTCGATGCCTTGGCAAATGAGACAGTGTCCCTGACTCTGGAACAGCGACTGAGGTCGGAACTCCGGATTCCTTCTCTCACTTCAGTGAATCGTGATATTCCAAGCATAGCTCTTGGGGAGACCCGAATAGCACTCTCATCCTGCTTTCGTAGGGCTTAGGACTCTGAGGCATATGATAATGCAGGAAGAAAGGTGGAGTTGAGAGAGATGTGCCTGGAGCCGGAGGTTCTTTGTTCTTTTAGCTATTTCTTCGATGCTTTGAAAGGCATTCCATGCCGCTCTCTTCCTCCTGCACAGCTATGGCTTTAGGTCTCTCATTATGTTGACTTCTCGACCTAGGTACACATAACTGCTGCATTTAGAGATGTTTGTTCCATTGAGAGTAAATGGGGCCTCTGGAACTAATTCGTTTTTCATGAACATAGTTTTGTTCAGATTCAGCTGTGGACCTATCTTTCCACATTCTCGGTCGAAGTCAGCCAGCATTTGTGCCACTTGGCTGATATTTGGTAATATTAGAACAATGTCATCAGCGAGCAGAGGTGGTGTAGTTGCCAACTGTCTATCTTCACTCTCATTCCTTCCCATTCTAATTGTCACATGATGTTCTGGAAGGTGGTGCTGAAGAGTTTTGGTGAAATGGTATCCACCCTGCTGAACCCCTCTTTTTACATCAATGTTTACTTCCTTGTAGAATGGTGAGATCCTGGTGGTGAATCTGTAATAGAGCTCACAAAGGATCTTGATGTATTGGGTTTGGACGCCCTGTTTGACTAGGGCTTCGATAACTGCTTCGGTCTCAACAGAATCAAAGGCATTCTTTTAATTAATGAATGTGAAACAGAGCGGCATCTTGAACTCCCTACAAACCTCAATGAGCTTGGTTACCATGTGGATATGGTCGATTGTGCTGAATCCTTTTCGGAAGCCAGCTTGCTCACATGGTTGTCCTTCATCTAATGTTCTTCCAATCCTGTTCAGGATGACCGAGTGAACAGCTTGTAGATGATGGACAACAGGCAGATGGGGCGACAGTTGCCGATGTCATGAATGCCTCCCTTCTTGAACAGTGGAACTCTCCCTTATGGTTTTCCATTGGGAGGGCACCTTGCATTCAGACATGTAGCGTGTGAAGAGCCGAACCAGTGTATTGATGAGCACTGATGGCAGATTCTTCAGGTGTTCGGGTCTGACTTTGTCTGGGCCTGGTGCTGTTCCCTTCTTTACTGATGAAATGGCATGTCGGATTTAATCCAATATCTTTATAATCTTGCTGCTATGAAAACAAAACCTTCAAACTTGAGGGACTTAATCAATTGTATTGCTTGTGTTTCTGGCTAGTGGAAATATTTATATCTGATGACCAGAAACATATGATCTGTTCTCCTTTAGTGTTGTTTTTTCTTTATGGGCATGATAAAAGATTTTTAAAATTCTATTTAAATTTTCTTTTTTATTATAGTCTAGGTAACATGGTTTCAATAATCAAGTTTATGATGCTATGTACAAAATTACTGCACTACACGACCACTAAAGTGCCAACAACCCTACTTCCCTTATCACCTATGTCTATATCTTGCCCCAATATCACCTTTGCTCTATATCATTTGTTTATAAATTTTTTGGGGGTCATATGCATTGGTGCTTTGAGTTACCCCAACTCAGTTCTTGGTGGATCATGTGGTAACTGAGATGGTTCAAAGACCTACCTCATCCAGAGTGTGCACTCCTACCCTGTGAGAAATCTCCCTGCCTGGGCTCTGTACTCCTTCAGATCTATCAGTTTTCTGCAATGATGAAGTTGAGAAAATATCATGAAAGATCTTCTTTTAGATGTGAATTAATCGGATATAAACAACATGAAGCACTTTTTACTTAAAATTTTTTTTCACAGGCCAGAGTGATAGCCCAGTGGGTAGGGTGTTTGCCTTGCACGCAGCTGGCCCATGCCGGCCGGATTCGATCCCGGCATCCTCTGAGTACCGCCAGGAGTAATTCCTGAGTTCAGAGCCAGGAGAAACCCCTGAGCATTGCCGGGTGTGACCCAAAAAGCAAAAAAAAGAAAATTTTTTTTCTCATTGGTAGAGCAAACCTATGACAGACAGGAGATGTCACTATCATAAAATTTTTTCATATTTGTTCACTAAAGTAAACACCAGTACCCTGGGTCTTGACATAGTACAGTCAGTCGGGCTCTTGTATTGCACATGGCCAACCCAGGTTTGATATCTGGCACTGGTGCACCACCAGGAGTGCTCCCTGAGTATGGAGCCAGAAGTAAGTCCTGAGCACTGCTCGATTTGGTCTAAAAACCAAAATAAAAATAAAATAAAACAAACACAACCATTAAAAATCTTTTCATCTACTGTTTTGCTTTTAATTATCCTTTTATTTATTTACCTTTTTATTTGAGAGGGGAGTTTGGGTAACACTTGGTGATGCTCTGGGGGTTATTCCTGGCTCTGCACTCAGGAATCGTTCCTGACAGGTTTGGGGGACCATATATGATGGCAGGGATTAAACCCTGATAAGCTGTGTGCAAAGCAAGCATGCTATTCACTGTAAATTTTGGTCAAAAGTATCCTTTTATTTACAACATACTTGCTAAATATATTGCTTCTTTGTAAATTAGGACCATTTAATTTTTATTATATTATACATTTTATCATTATAGTTTTATTTTTATGTAATTTTCTTTTTTTGTGTTTTACTTTCATTTTACTTTTTTAAAATTTCTGTTTTAGAGGTCAGGATTTAGTGCACGGGGGTTAAGTGGTTTGAATTGCATGCAGTCAATTCCTGTTCTATCCCCAGCACCACACATAATTTCCTGAACACTGACGGCACTGATTCCTGAGCACAAACCTAGGTGTAATCCTGACCACAGTAAGGTGTGGCCCCCAAAATAAAACAAAATTTTTATTATAAAAATGTGTTTAGGATAACTCAAGCAAAAAAGTGCAAAATAAAAATGGTCTTCTTCTTTGTTTTACATTCGCATATCAAAGATTGTGCTGAATCCTTTCCGGAAGCCAGCTTGCTCACATGATTGTTCTTCATCTAGTGTTCTGCCAATCCAGTTCAGGATGACTCATGTAAAGAGCTTGTAGATGACGGAAAACAGGCAGATGGGGCGATAGTTGCCAATGTCGTGAATGTCTTCCCTTCTTGAACAGTGGAACTGTCCTGCTGGTTTTCCATTGGGAAGGCACCTTGCATTCGGACAGGTAGCATGTGAAGAGCCGAGCTAGTGTATTGATGAGTAACGACGGCAGATTCTTCAGGTGTTCAGGTCTGACTTTGTCGGGCCTGGTGCTGTTCCCTTCTTTACAGACGAAATGGCATGTCGGATTTCAGAAGGGAGAGCATTGGGAATGACATATCCATCCTGTGGAATTTGGTATGTGGGCAGGTGGACATGGCTATCAAAGAGATCTGAGTAGAAGTCATGGATTATCTTCTCCATTGCCTTTCTGGAAGATGTGATAGATCCATCAGGGCGTCGGAGGGCAGTCATCTGGGTCTTATAGTTGGCGAAGGACAGGCGGGTGGTGCAAATGCTTTACCCAGCTCGGCTGCATCTTCCAGTATTTCTGCTCTTCTGTCTTTGAGGTCTTCTTTTATCGCTTCTCTGCACCGCTTTGCAAGCTTGGACATTAATTAGCATTTGATTGCCTGAGGCTCGCGCCTTGCCAAGTTGGCGAAAGAGCTCCAGAGTTTTTGAAGACAGGCGTCCTTTTGTGTCTTTCTCTCTCTTGGCATTCTTCGCACAATCATGGAGGTGCTGAACCAGTCAGTTGTATTCTTCATCGATGTTGTCAATGATGGTATCTTCCCATGTTGCTGCAATGGTGCGAAGAGTTCCCAGCTTTGGTCATTATGGGAGTTCTCTTCTTAAACTTTGCAGCCTTTTTCTCCCCATTGTGTGAAGTAGAATTTTGCCACGGAGGAGACGGTGGTCCGATCCTGTTTGGAATTTGGGGATGACAGCAACATTGGTCAGACAAAACCATCGATTGAAGATGATGTGGTCAATTTCATTGTGAAACTGTCCACCAGGAGATTCCCATGTCCACGTACCAAGCTCACTGAGGTTTGTAGGGAGCACAAGATGCCACTCTGTCTCACGTTCATTTATTTTAAGAAAGCCTTTGATTCTGTGGCGACTGAAGCGGTCATCGAAGCCCTAGCCAAACGGGGTGTTCAAACCCAATACATCAAGATCTTTCATGAGCTGTATTACGGATTCACCACCAGGATCTCACCATTCTACAAGGAAGTGATCATTGATGTCAAAAGAGGGGTTCGACAGGGTGATACCATTCCACCATGACTCTTCAGTGTCACCCTCCAGAACATCATGTGACAATTAGAATGGGAAGGAATGGGAGTGAAGATAGATGGTCAGCAACTACTCCGCTTCGCTGATGATATCGTTCTAATAACACCAAACATCTGCCAAGTGGCACAAATGCTGGCTGACTTTGAACGAGAATGTGGAAAGATAGGTCTACAGCTGAATCTAAAGAAAACTATGTTTATGAAAAATGAACTAGTTCCAGAGGCCCCATTCTCTCTCAATGGAACAGACATCTCTGAATGCAGCAGTTATGTGTACCTAGGTCGACAAGTCAAGATGATGAACGACCTAAAACCTGAGCTGCACAGGAGGAAGAGAGCGGCATGGAATGCCTTCAAAGGCATTGAAGAAATAGCTAAAAGAACAAAGAACCTCCGGCTCCAGTCACATCTCTTTGACTCCACCGTTCTCCCTGCATTAACATACGCCTCAGAGACCTGGGCCCCTACGAAAACAGAATGAGAATGCTATTCATGTCTCCCAGAGAGGAATGGAAAGAGCTATGCTTGGAATATCACACCTCACTCAAGTGAGAGAAGAAATCCGGGAGTTCAGACCTCCGTCGCTATTCCAGAATCAGGGATGCTGTCTCGTTTGCCTAGGCATCAAAAATCAGATGGGCTGGACATGTAATGTGATTTGGAGACGACCACTGGACTAGAGCCATTACCGACTGGATCCCATGGGATGTCAAAAGATCTCGTGGCTGCTCACCTACAAGATGGTCAGACTTCCTTGTCAAGACCTTGAAGGCAGGGTTTGAGGCTCTTCATATTCCTGAATCAACCAGATGCCATTGGTCTATATTGGCACGTGATAGGGTCCAATGGAAATTTTACTGGTGCTCGCTAGAGTAAATCGATGAATACCGGGATTCAACTGATCAAGTGATCAAGTGATATCAAAGATAGCAAATATTTATACATTTATTAATCATAATTTTTATTAAACATCTATTGTATTCTACTTGGAAGTATAGATTATTTTTGTTTCATAAAGTTAAAACACCTGTGCCTAATCTCTTAAGTCTAATATATTCTTTTAAATTGTTACCACAAAGTGTATAACTATTGCAAAGAATTTTAAAACATAAAAAAAATTGGGGTCAAGCCCTTATAAAGTATTATGAACTGACAGTTCATTGTTTTGTTTTCTTGCTTACTTGGGAAATTATTTTTCCTCAACATTTTAGTTGGGGATTACTCAAAATTTTCTAACAATGCCTTTTTATTTTTTGCTGCTGATTTAGAATGCATTATTTATATATTCTATATTATGTTTTGTTTTGTGCTTTGTATGTTTTTCACATACCTTTATATCTGTAACATATCTTAAACTTTAGTTTTTCCCTTCTGAAGACATTATACATTTTTATGTAATGTGATTTATAAAAGTTGCCCTTATGAATTTTTTCTTTTCATTCTTCTGAAAGGTTTCTAAAATTAATAGCGTTACATTTATCAATCTGTATGAGATGTGATTGTTTTATGATTAATAAAGAAATACTTTCCCAACCCTAAAGTCATAAAGTTATTTCACTTTTTGTGATTTTTTTTGCATTTAGTTCATTAATCTATTTGAAATTTATGGGAAGTTAGATGCCCTAGTGCAACTGATTAAATAGTCAATTCATCTCCATTGATGTATTCTCCAATACAGATCAAGCTTCTAGACCTGCTTGGGACTCCTTCTGAATGCCTTATTGTATTTTGTTGATTTATGCATCGGTCTTTACCAATAAAGCCTATTTTGATTAATATTTGATATTTAGTAAGATAATGTCTGCCTGCATATACTTCAGAACCATCTCATTTTTTTGAATCCTTTTCTTTCCATATTGATTTTTGAATTGATTACATTGTTCTGAAGAATAATTAGTTGTGACTTTCATTGAAATCACATTGAATTTATAGATACTTTGAAAGAATTCACATTTGAAAATAATAGTATTCCTTCCTTACTTCTCCCCAATCTTGCTAAATACTTCTATGTGATGGAGCTTTGCATTTTTCCTTTACAGCAAATGAAGCAGAGACAATTTTTTATCCTGAAACCTGACTTCTAAAACTATAGAACCCACTGTCCTTCAATCACAATGCACTTTTATTCAATCTATAACTGCATCCATCATATAGTTGCCTGTTGGTGTGAGTTTGAATCATGGGCAACTATGTTCCAAATATGCTCTTTCCCACCCCTCTCCATTTAGGGGACACATCAATGATGTCACATAGAAAACTTTAAAGTCCTAAAGGTGTTCTTTGACTAAATTTTTTTCAAAATATATCCTGGGGTCCTGCCAATAAACTGAGATATCTAGTACCTGAGTTTTCACAATTCTTCCTTTTAGGGAAAAAATAATTGCTTTATAGACCCTTGGGGTCTATAAGGAATTAATCATTGCTGCTTTTTCAAAATAGCCTAAACAGTAGCATTAGAATACCAGGCAAATGATAAAGGGAAAAACTAATGGGTCATGTCTTAAATGAGGGAAGTCTTTTTTTTTCATTGAATCCCTGTGAGGTAGACCATTACTAAGCCGTTCATGATTCAGTTTCATTCATAAGTGTTCCACCCTCCACCAGTGCACATTTCCCAAAACCAGTGTCCCCCGTTTCTCTGACCCCACCCAGAGTCACCAGAGTCAGGCACTTTTCTTCCCTCTCTTTCTCTCTCTCTCTCTCTCTCTCTCTGTCCTCTTCCTTCTCCTTGCAATACCAATATGTATATCCTTTTACCTACTTTCAATACTCTAGTCAGTTCTAGTCTAGCATTACTATTTCCAACTATTATTTTCAAACTGGTCCTTTCTCTTATCTTACGCACCCTCTGTCCCACACACACTTGTGGTAAAGTCCAATCATTGACAAGTCCTCCAGGTCCCTGTTTTTCCTGGCCTTAGATATTTGTCTCATACTATTTTTTATATCCGAAAATGAGTGAAGTCATTCTACATCTGTCCTCCTTCTGACTCATTTTACTAAACATGTCCATCCATATCAAATTGCATCCATAGGCAATTTTCATGACTTCATCTTACCTAATATCTGCATAGCATTCCATTGTATATACCATGTACCATGGTTTCTTTATTCAGTTGTTTGTTCAAATGAGGGAAATATTAAATGGGGAAGATAAAGAGAGATTATGAGGTTTCTATTGAGAAAAATTATCTTGTTGTATACAGGTACATGGAAAAGGGGTTCCAGACTTTGGAGGACTAGCATGACACAGCATCATTATTTTGGTGACATGTGGGTGAAAAGTTAATGTGCAGAGTGGTTTGAAAATGAAACATTGAGCACAGTCAAAAAATAAGTTTACTTTCATATTCGTGTATTAGCAAAATCTTTTTCTTTTACAATAGCTAAAGCTCTAGGCAGCTGGGTTATGAGGTTGTGGGGTTGCATGCGTGGCTTAGGCAGAAACAATGAGGTGAAATGGTTATAAGAAAAATCAGTTGCAGTATGGGAGGAAAGAAGTTGGAAGACATGTTCTCAATATACACTTTTCATCTCAAATCTTAGAAATATACCTCTCCATCTATTAAAGACATAGATGCCACTTCCTTAGCACCAAAACTGGGAAAAAATTTAAATTATGAATGGGGTGTTTAAGTTAGATGGAACACCAAATCCACTACCTGAATTTGAATGTGACATTGACTTTAACACTTCTCTTAAAAACATGTGCTAGGAATTGCAATCTCCACATATCTTCAGAATTGATTTCTAATGTTGGCACAAAATCCATTTCGAACTTAGGTGTGCATGAAGAAAATAGAGCAATTATTTTGTCCTTTCGATAAACAAGTGAACTTTATCCCCCTAATGCTGGGCTCACAATAAAGCCTGCTGAATTTCCCCCTAAGTAGAATCAGTAATTGGGAGAGAGAGGGACTCCAGGCCCGGACAACAATCAGCAGGCCGTGACCTGTCTCCTGATGCAGGGCACCGCGTGACATCCTGCCATTTCAATCTTATAATTCCTCTCCGCTTTACCTTTTGTAAGTACTTAGTCATATGTAAAATGTGTTTACACAGACTGTAATTTTTTTTTAAAAAATCCATTTTAAAGCTGGCTTTAAAAAATGATTTTCAAAATAGACAAATGGGGCTGGAGCGATAGCCTAGCGGGTAGGGCGTTTGCCTTGCACGCTGCCAGCCTATGCCGGCCCGGGTTCGATCCCGGCATCCCATATGGTCCCCTGAGGACCGCCAGGAGTAATTCCTGAGTGCAGAGCCAGGAGTAACCCCTGAGTATTGCCAGGTGTGACCCAAAAAAGCAAAAAAAATATAGACAAATGATGAACACCACTCAATTAAGACATGTCCCTTTGTTGTAGGCAGGCAGACAGGGGCGCCACATGGCAATAAAATTCCTGAAGAAGAGGAGATCCAGAGCCATACCTGATTGAAAGCCCAAAACCAAACTTCACAAGACCACTATCAACAATAGACCCTGGGGAAGGGAAGGCCAAAAAGGAAATGTGTGAAGCTCATAGGCCACTGACCCTTTTAAAGGCTTTAGACAACTAACCCTCCTAAGGAAGATAAATCAGCCTTCCCGCCCAGCACCCAGCTCACAGAAGACCACTCCCAAAGTCTACTCCCCTTGGCAACGGGGCCCTAGCAACTTAGGTTAAAACCCCATATGGGAGTAACTTGGAGAGAAATCTATAAAAGCCGTCCTAAACAAAGGACAGCACACACATGCTGCCTGGGCACACATGTTGCCTCAGGCGCACATGCTGCATGGACACACATGCAGCTTGAGCCCATGTGGCCGAGCACATGTGGTGCCTGAGCACGTGTGTTGCCCGCATCTCCCCTCTTGAGATGTGTACTCTCTCTTTTACTTGCTCTCCGTCTTTAAAGCAGCCAGCGTTCTCCCTTGGGCGCTTACTCTCTTACTTTCTCTCCCCTCCTAAAACCTCCTTAATAAAATCTATTTTACTTCACTGCTCGTCGACTCCTGAAAATTCTTTTCTGCGAGGAAGACAAGAACCCGTTCCTAAGGCAGCCCTGGGTAAAGCCTAGGACTGACTTTCCTTTCCTGCAAAGAGCAATTCCTGGCTCCAGCCTGAGTCCGTGGCTCCCTGAGAAACCTCTGGTGGTGGGGATTAACTCCCGTTCCTAGAGATCAAGCAGGCATCAGGTGTGTCTTGACGGCCACCTGGTGGGGCTGGTGGGGCTCAGGCAGACTTTATCAGTCCTAAGCCTGCCCAGCGGATCCCAGGTGGCAGAGGCGGCTGGGGAGAAAGAGACCATCTCTCTCCCCTTCCGGCCTCACATAAGTCACCCGTGGGGTCCATCTGCAACACCTTCTTATGAGCAACAATGAAGAAACTGTTTTTTTCCCCGTCGTTCACAAGGCACAGATTTTCCTCTCAGTTTCCATGACCATTTGCTCTGAGATCAGTCTCTTGAATGTGATCAAATGAAAACATCTGTAGCACTGTCATATGGCTCTCCCTCTGAGTTCTTCTGTTTGTTTTCTGTTTCTTTTTAGGCAGGAGACATAAAAATGCATCTCTCTTTTCAATGCCTAATAGATTTATTAGTTTAAACCCAGCCCTGTTTTTTTATCCTTTTTTTTAGACAAGGAGGATAACTTTTTTGGAAGACGTGTATTAGGAAAGTGATGCACAGAAGATGAAGAGGGAAATGTGCCATGGCCGCAAACTCTGGATCCTGTTTCTGGGGTTCTTCATTCGTAGAAGTAAATTGTAATTTACCTTACTTTAGGCACTTTGCTATGCCCTACATAACACAACATTTGAAATTTTCATCCTGTCATTTCCTCCGGTAATTTCACATGACTTTAGTTTTCCAGAGATTGTGAGATAATGTGCATCATTTATTTTATTGTTATTCTAAAATTAACCTAGTATATAAAACATGAGAAAAATAATGGATATCCAATACATGCTTATCTTTTAGGCAAGTAGAATAAAATGAAGGTAAACTCATTTATTATATAAACTTTAATAAAGAGAAGAAAACACTGAATCCAATATGACAACACTGGATAAAGCAAGGTAGTGTAAGCTAAGGTGCTAATTATAATATTGTTCCAATACTTGAAACTTTTAATAATTTCTGGACATGTGTGAATATTTCTTATAATTTTGTGAACTGCTTTAATCACATACTTTCTTGGCTTCCACTTACACTAGAATTTGTAATCACTGCATTTTAATGACATTTTTAAAAGTATATTATTTAGATAACCATATATTTATTAAATGATGGCAATAAATCAAGAGAAGTGAGTTGTTTATTGTGCTCAGGTCTGTTGACTATGTGTTAGATGATTCAGAGACATTTAAATTCTTTTATTGATTGAGATTCTATGGTTTACAACACTGTTAATGTTTTCTCATGCACATAATTCAAACACCATACCCATCACAAGTGAACCCACCTCCCTTGCCCAATGAACCCAGCACCCCTTTCTTTCAACTTTTCTTTCCACCAGTTCAATTCTGTGACATTCAACTGTTGCAGGACTCCTCTAAGAGCCCCTGAATCTGCTCTGGATTGCCTCCCTGCAAATCACTTCGTAGATAAGGGGGTAGTCTAAAATGTGGCAGTTTATCTGACCATGTATTCTGTACTAGCTGGTATAAATATTCTCTCATGCTACCACAATCATCGTGGGACTAGCTAGATCTTACTAGCATATTTGCCTGGCCACGTTGGATCCCTAAATAATTAGACCAGAGAAAAATGCTGTGTGCCTCCAAGCAAGCAAGCATGGCTCCCTGATAACTCAAAAGCAACTAAAATACAAAACTACCATGAAGTAGATGAGACTTGTGAAGGCTTGGAGAAATATTTAACTGGTACTAGTATTAGACTTTGGTACAGAGACAAGCCATCTCGAAACCCCCTTCTCTACCCTATGAAGGCTTTTCCAGGCAGATCTTGGCTCAAAACATTAGCATATAATAGAGCCTAGGTAAGGTGCTGGGAGGAATTACCTAAGGGCATTTGACCCTCCCTGCTTCCCATAATAGTGGGAGGTCTGAGTTGCAGGGGTATAAAACCAGCCTGCTTCCTCTCTCTCTCACTCACTCTTTTTGGGCACTCTCTTTGTGAGCTCGCACCCTTCTCGGGAGTATTGTCTTTGTCTCCTCTTTACAGGGCCTTAACATGTGGTGGCCGCCATCTTGGCCTACATGTGGCTAGGGTTTTAGCAGGGAATCCTAAGCATAGGGGTTTTTTTTCTACTGCTGACCTGTATGCCTGAACCTGTGATAAGTAAAGCCTTTTAAAACTACATTGGATTCCTGAGTCTTCATCCATTCCCCACCTGCTTCGGAGGTAGAAGGGAACTCGCTTCCCGGCACTTCTGGGGTCTCTGGCAGCTTCCCGACATTCAACTATGTTGAATTCTGCAACATTCAACTATGTTGCCTTTGGCCCATTGCTACTATTTTGCTGTGTATCTTGAAGTTCCACATATGAGAGAGATCATTCTGTATTTTTTTCTTTTCTTCTGATTGACTTTACTCAGCATAATATCATCTAGTCCTATCCATGTTGAGGTATATTGCATGATTTTGTTCTTTCTTAGAGCTTCATAGCATTCCATTGTGTATCTACACCAAAGCTTCTTGATCTACTCATCAGTAGTTGAGTATTTGTGTTTTTTTCATATTTTTTCTATTGTAAGTGTGGCAATGAGCATAGATGTGTATGTATCCTTTTTGAATTAATGGTTTTATGTTTGGGTAATAGATACCAGGAAATATTGGGGCTGTTTGGGGTCCCTAACAGAATCAGGGTCCATTGGGTTCCCAGATCACTCTCGGGTAACAACTGTCCCATCAGGCAGTTGAACAACGAGCCCTCAGCCCAGTTTAGAGAATCCAAATCTTTACTTCTTCAAACTTTACTCCACACTAACTGCTATACACACCCTCCACACCATACTGGCCAGCAGCCACACACCCACCACCTCACTGCAAGAGTCAAAAAACCTCTGCTGAGGCTGGGGGCAGGGAGTAACCAAAGATCAAACTTGGCTGGCTCTTCTTGCCTGTGCAAATTCCCAGAGGCACCACACCCCTCTGGCCCCAAACCTATTGAGTTGCCAAGGTAGAGCATTGCTTTTTCTCTCTCCTCATCTATTAAAGAATCATTTCAATAAATACCTAGTTTACTTATATAAACACAGTAAGAGAAACAGGCATAATAACTACACCCAAGATTAAATATATAGGGTAACTTCATTTGGAGGTCATTCCATATGATCCAATCTATACTTTCCTGCTAGATTGATCATCTTCTTTCCCCTCAGGGTCCTGTCTCCATCAACAAACTGCCTTGGTCTACTCCAAGGCAAGTGTTAAGTGCTCTGCTCAGCCCCAAGGCTATATACCTTATCTTAGGTCAGAACAAAAGCTGTTTTTGAACTTGATAGAGGACATCTATAGGGGAATGAGGAATTAGATCCAATCTAAGTGGTACTGGGGCTTATAGTTGGAAACTATGATGTAAGACTAGGGGAAATAATTTAGAGTTAAGATAACTCACCACAGAGATGCCCAACCATCTTTTTTGTGTTCACGGAAAGACAAGAAAAAACAAATTCCTTTGACTTAAACCTATGCAAAGGCTTATAGGAAGGAGAAAACAATCACTCACTAGCAATGCAAAAAAAAAAAAAAAAACAGGGCTAACAAGTAAGCAAGTAATCCAACACACAAGAGGTATCCCCTGGTAGTTCTATTCCTGTTTCTTTGAGAGATATCCATATTGCTTTCTGTGGAGGCTGAACTAGATGATATTTTCTCTAACAGTAGATGTCAGTTCTTTTTCATCAGGACTACTCCACCAACATGGGCTTTTCTGGGATTTTTTTTTATATGTGCCATTGTAATGGATGGGTGTGAGATGCTATCTCATTGTTTTGATTTGTCTTTCCTGATCAGGAGATTTATGACTACCATTGCCAAATGACAGATGTACAAATCAAAAGTCACAGATATTTTGAAACATGCCCAGGGGCAGAAAGATTAAAAAAAATAGACTAGAATTTGAACCCAAGGGATGTGACTCAAAACAAAATGTTGAATTTTAAGCAGATGGTCTCCAACATTTAATTGTCATGTATTTTCATTTTACAAATTTGCATAGAACTTTTC
>JAJIBD010014914.1:0-27922 GCA_021461705.1 Cryptotis parvus
TGGATATTTTCTTTGTTGAAATGCCAATACTCTGTCCATTTTTATGTTTGGTTTTGATTGTTGAGTTGTTCGTAGTTTTTGGATGTGTATTCCTTATCTGACATGTTTCTTCTGCATAGTGGGTTGTTTTCTTTCCATTTAGTAGGTTGTGTTTTAATTTTAACAATGATTTATTTTACTAATTAGAAGCTTTTAGTTTGATGAAGTACCATTTGTTTATTTTCACTTTTGTTTATATTTTGCTCCCTTGCTGTGGTTGACAGTATTCAGAGGTATTTTTTAAGGCATGTGCCAAGGAACTGTTTTCTTCTATATTTTATTATTCATTTACGCTGTTTCCATGACAAATTAGTGGAATTTTTTTTAAGAATTACACTGTATATATATAGATAGATAGATAGATAGATAGATAGATAGATAGATAGATAGATAGATAGATAGATAGATAGATATCTTTAGGTAATACTGCCCGTTTAAACATCTTTATTGTTTTTCTTTTGAGTCACACTTGGAGATGCTCAGGGGTTACTCCTGGCTCTTTGCTCAAGAATTACTCCTGGCAGTGCTCGGGGGACCATATGGGATGCCGGGAATCGAACCTGAGTCAGCTGCATGCAAGGCAAATGTCCTACCTGCTGTGCTATCACTCCGGCCCCCATTTAAACATCTTCAGTGAAAGAAACAAGTAGTCAGTCCAGGCTTCCATCTCATTTAAACATCTTAAGTGAGATGTTAGCCTGGACTAACTTCTTGTTTCTTTGAATCTTCCATTTCTTTTTACAATGTCTTATAGTTTTCAGAGGTCAAGTCTTTCTTTCCCCTCTTTTATCTGGTTTTATACCTAGGTGTGTGTGTGTGTGTGTGTGTGTGTGTGTGTGTCTGTGTGCATGTGTATGTATGTCTCTGTGTGTGTCTGTGTGTGTCTGTGTGTCTGTGTGTGTGTCTATGTGTATCTGTGTATATCTGTATACAGGAATATTTTATTGGATTATTTTCTGGGGGTAGGGGGGAAACTCTTCACTGTTAAGAGGTTATTCTAGGCTCATTGTACTTGGGATACTCCTATGTGGTACTTGGGGGATACAGTGGTGCCAGGGGTTGAACCCAGGGCTCCCGATGTAAAGTGTCAACTACGTCAGCTCTTTGAGTCATCTCCCAGGCCTGGGAAAGTTTTTTATTTTCCTTAATGGCTGTAAGGCACATATAAATGCAATATTTATAATTTTGTGTTCTGTATCCTGCCACTTTTTGTATTTATCGATTGATTTTAGTACTACTGTGTTTAAAGTCATATACATATCACTTATTCAAATTATGGGATTTAAATTATATATATAGCTTTAAACAAGTATTATATGAACTTAGCACAATAAAGAACATAGACATTTCTCAGTATATCAAGGTAATAAATTCCCAAGAAGTAGACTAATATGAAAACCCCTGCCTAAGACTTCCTGCTGTTTTTAAACATAAACATTCCTTTAAATCTGGAAATCCCTCATCCTCTAAGGTGGTTTTAATTAACCCTTCAGATACCAAGTGTCCTGGAAAATTTTTAATTAAAAATAAACCTTTAATTTACCTTTAAGTATTTAATTTATATAATACTTTAACCTCTCATTTTAAAACTATAATGTTTCTTCAGAAGTATTTTTTTTTCCAAAATACTGACAAATTGAAAATTCAATAAATTTAAAAATGCCAGTTGTATTTTATTCTTAGGTCTTAACAAAGGAAAATTCAGATAAGCCAATGATAAACAGATGCATCATTGCAATTATAAACTAATTTTACATAGGAGAAGATAAAAGATTAGCCCTGGAGGACAGGTACTGTGTGATATGGCCTAGAGATATGCATGAGTAGACAGCCTCTACTCATCCTAGAACAAAACAATGTTAATCTTTCTGGCTCTATGGGGCAAAAAAATCGCATCAAGTGTTAATGCTGAAAATGTTTCTGGTGTAATAAAATAATACAAGTTTCTCTGCAAAATACAATTCTTGGAAGGCTCAGTGGTAACTTTCTCTAGTTATTTAAATTCTACATGCAGATCAGAGTTAATCTACATATTAAAAGCTTCCAAGAAAAGGATGATCCAATTCTCTATTACAGGCTAAAAACAACACCTTTCAGAATTCTAGAAATAATGCAGATTTTCAGATGAAGGAAAGCCTTTCAAAAGAGGATTCATTAAAATCAGTGGTGATAGTAAATGGAATTAATGCAGTTAAGTGATTAGCAATGTTCTCTGAGGAATAATTTATTGTTCACAATCTTTATTGAACAATTCATCTATAGCTGGAGTAACTGTGAGCAGCTTTAAATGCATTTTTTCTATTTACTTCTAATGCAAGTTGAGACCATTTGTACAGTTTCTTAGGGCATCATTAAATATTTTTAGACTAGCTTAAGTCAGGATTCAAAGCTTACTTTGTTCTATACTCCTAAGAGATAAAAATGATAAATCGTGTATGTGATCAAACACACATGTGAGAGACTCACAGACATGGGACAGAGCTGCTACTGGCTCTCCCTGTGCCCAGCCGCTCATGAGGCGCCGGGAGGGATGGCACGTTCTAGCCCTGGCCCACAACCCCAGCAGAGCCTCACAACAAGCCAGACGACCCCCCCACTCCATGAGGCCCTCCATTTTCCTCATCCGGACTTCCCCCTCATCAGAATTCCTCCCAGCAGACCAGCCTATCATAGCCCGGCTCGCGCAAGTGGCCGCATGGTTCATCAATAAATGCTGGATTTTGAGATGACTACAAGAGTGTGCTACCCACACGGCAGAGCCTGGCAAGCTACCCGTGTCGTATTTGATATGCCAAATACTAGTAACAATTATAGACCTCATTCCCATGACCTGATGAATGGTTTGAGGCTCTTTATATTCCTGGAGCAAGCAGATGCCCTTGGGCTCTACTTGCATGAGACAGGTCATGTGGAGATGTTACTGGTGCCCACTCGAGCAAATGATGAATGGGAAGACAGTGATACAGTGATGTGATCAAAACAGAAAATGCCTAATTTTATTGCTCTGTTGTATTGACTTTTTTGTTATAAGCTGGGTTTGTGACAAACATTATGAATCACTAAAGGTTCAAACAGCAATTAGCTTCTTAAAGCAATTAGATAATTTCAAATAAAATATGTGCTTTGTGAGTGTGTATGTGTGTGTGAGAAAGTAGAGAGAGAGGGAGAGAGAGGAAGAGAGAGAGAGAGAGAGAGAGAAAGAGAGAGAGAGAGTAAGAGGAGAGATGGGAGATAGTACTTCCTGATTTTAGGGACCAGGGGCCTAGTTATCCTCAACCTGCATTATTTAGCCCGGAAGTTCAATGCTAGGGCCTAGGGATGTGGTGCTACTTGGGCACAATAGTGCTAGTGGCCAGCACCAGGGCTGCACCTGAATTATTTTACTTACAAAGCATGCACTACAATTCAAGTTTCATCAGTTGATGAGTTTTTAAAATTTGAGTATATTTCATCACAGTTCTAGAGACAAAAGAAGTAAATGCCCGGTGCAATGTTGGAGGGTGGTTGCATCAGAAGTCTGTAAGAAGCAGGTTTGTGCATCTCTTTTCCCGTCTTCAGGTGATGGCTCACAATCCTATCTGGCATGAGCAGCAGGCCTCTGTCTCTTAGTTTTGCTTTTTTAAAAAATTGTGTGAATATATTTGTCATTGGATAAAAAACTCACTAAAAATCCAGTTTGATTTCATTTTGGGATTTTATTGACACCAGTGACTGATTTTGTTTGTTTTATTTTTTTAAAAAATGTTTTATTATACCACTGTGAGACATACAATTACAAATATGTTCATAATTGGTTCTTGGTAATACAGTATTCCAGCACCCATCCCTCCACCAGTGCCCCATTTCCACCACCAATGTACCCCAGCCCTCCCACCCACCCCCAGGCTGCCTCAATAGCAGGTACCCCAGTATCCTCTCTTTCTCTCTCTCTGTCTCTACATCTCTCTCCCTCTTCTTTTTACACATTATGGCTAGCCTTGAAGATATTTAGAGTTTATCACTTAAGTCTCTTTGTGTATATTCAATGGTGAGTTTTAATCTGCCATTACCATTTCCCACACTTAGTAAAACACTGGTATCTATTTATATCCTATTAATGAATGCAGTCATTCTATATCTGTCCTTTTCCTTCTGACTAATTTCACTCAGCATGATAGTCTCCATGTCCATCCGTTTGCAGGTAAATTTCATAATTTCGTCTTTTCTGACAGCTGCATAGTATTCCATAGTGTAGATGAACCACAGTTTCTTTAGCCAGTCCTCTGTTCTCGGGCATTTAGGTTGTTTCCAGATTCTAGCTATAGTGAATAGTGTAGAGATGAATAAAGAAGTACAGATAGTGTTTCTGTTATGTGTTTTTCGGTCTCTAGGGTATATTCCCAGGAGTGCTATTGCTGGATCAAATGGGAGCTCAATATCTAGTTTTCGGAGGAATGCCCATATTGTTTTCAAAAGGGCTGGACCAGTCGGCACTCCCACCAACAGTGGATGAGAGTCCCTCTTTCCCCCACATCCATGCCAGCACCGGTTGTTTTTGCTGTTTTGGATGTGTGCCAGTCTCTGTGGTGTGAGATGGTACCTCATTGTTGTTTTTGATTTGCATCTCCCTGATGATTAAAGATGAAGAGCACTTTTTCATATGCCTTTTGGCCATTCGAATTTCTTCTTTTTGGAAGTTTCTGTTCATTTCTTCTCCCCATTTTTTGATGAGGTTGGCTGTTTTATTCTTGTGGAGTGCTACCAGTGCCTGATATATCCTGGATATTAACCCCTTTTCAGATGGGTATTGGGTGAATATCCTTTCCCACTCTGTGGATTGTCTTTGTATCTTGGTCACTGTTTCTTTTGAGATGCAGAAGCTTTTCAATTTTATATAATCCCATTTATCTTTGCTTCCATTTGCTTGGTCAGTGGTGTGTCGCTTTAAAGATACTTTTTGTTTCGATGTCGTAGAGCGTTTCTCCTATGTTTTCTTCGATGTACCTTATAGATTCATGTCTGATGTTGAGATCTATAATTCCATTTTGATCTGACTTTTGTGCATGGTGTTAGAAGGAGGTCTAAGTTCATTTTTTTACACGTAGCTGCCCAGTTTTCCCAGCACCATTTGTTTAAGAGGCTTACTTTTCTCCACTTAAGATTTTTTGTTCCTTTATCGAAGATTAAGTGGTTGTATATTTGAGAGTGTGTTTCAGGATATTCAGTTCTATTCCATAGGTCTACGGGTCTAATTACAAGCAATATCAGGGTATAGTGGGAAATTCTCATGAGAAATAATGTTTAGTTGTCACATTAGAAAGTCCTAGCTTGCCACTGATTTTTTACCTCATGGTTTTGTTGTCACTATTTTAGAAAGACAAGAAACACAGGCTTTGTTGAACTGTGGGGGATAGCAAGGGGTGGGGCAGATAGATTCCAAAGTTCAGATTGGAAGCAAAAGGGAGACTTCAAGGCATGTATTTTATTTAACACATTTGCTAGCCCACTTTAAAATTTTTATTTTTAAAGTTTATTTAATCACCATGAATTACAAAGTTACAAGATATTTGTGATTGATTTTCAGAGGTACAATGTTCCAATATCAATCTCTTCACCAGTGTCCACTACCAGTGTCCACTACCCTCCATCAATATCCAGTTTCCTTGCAGCCCCCTCTCCCCTAGCCTTCCTCTGTGGCAGGTACATTTCCCATAATTTTCCTAGTGTTCCTTTCCTTAATTTATCCCCCAACCCCAATCCCTGCCCCAGTGCATGCTTCCTACTGAAGACCAGTTCCTCCTGCTTCTTGTTTTTATAGCCTTTGGGCATTGGATATTACCCTGGGGAGTTTCTTTACAACCCACATATGAGATAGATCATTCTGAGTTGGTTCTTCTCTCTCTGATTTCACTCAACATGTGTTACTCATGTTTACTCATGTAGCAACAAATTGCTTGATTTCATCTTTTCTTACGGCCAAGCCATTCCTTATGTGCTTGTACCATAATTTATTTAGTCATCTGTTCTTGGACATTTGTGTTAGCTTCCAGACTTAGACATTTTAAGTACTGCTACAATGAATGTAAGAGAGCAGATACCTTTTCTGCATTGTGCTTTTGGACCATTGGAGGTATAATCTCAGGAGTGGTATTGCAGGGTCATATGGAAGTTCAATTCCTAGTTTTTTGTTTGTGTCGGGGAATCCTGCCAGGGTCCCGATAGTGCTGGGAAGCGAGTTCCCTTCTGCCTCCAAAGCCGGCGGGAGTGGATGAAAACTCAGGAATCTGATGCAGTTTTAAAAAGGGCTTTACTATCACAGGTTCCAACATACAATCCAAGATCAGGGAAAACCTCCGGACTCTGGGTTCCCAGCTAGGCCCCAGCCAGGTGTAGGCCAAGATGGCTGCCACCATGTGTTGAGGCCCAACAGAGAATGGAGAAGACGGAGAAGCAAACGCCAAGGGAAGCCAAAATGGCAAAAGGGGAAAAAAGAGAGAGCTTCCTTTTTTCTTGCAGCTTATCTTATAGCCAGAAATCTGCCCAAACTCCCCAGCCCAGCCCATTCTGGGCTGGGCTATCTAGAGATGAAAACAGGAACATAGCTCTATAGAAATGTAGCAACTTCAGGAGACATCTGGCTGTTTACAAGGACCCAGAGCTAATTCAAAGACTCCTAGCAGAGCTAGGAGGAGCTATAAACTAAATGTAACTTCCCTGGCAGGGAAGAGTCAATTGCCCTCAGGCAATTTCTCCCACTACCTCAACTAATGTCTTGAGCCAAGATCTGCCTGGAAATGCCTTTATAGAGTAGAGAAGGGGTTTCTGAGATGGCATGTCCCTTTACCCAAGACTATACTAATGCTAGTTAAATATTTCTCCAAGCCTTCACAAGAGTCTCCTCTACTTCATGGTAGTTTTGTATTTTAGTTGCCTTTGAGTTATCAGGGAGCCGTGATGGCTTGCTTGGAGGCAAACAGCATTTCTCTCTGGTCTAATTACTTAGAGATCCAATGTGGCCAGGCAAATATGCTGGTAAGATCTAGCCAGGCCCACGATGATTGTGGTAGCATGAGATAATATTTATACTAGCCAGTATAGAACATGGTCAACTAAGACTGCCACATTTAGACTACCCCTTATCTATGAAGTGACCTGCAGGAGGCAATCCAGGGCAGATGCAGAGGCCTAGGCTTTTAGGTATCCTGCAACAGTTTGTTTGTTTGTTTGTTTGTGGAATGTCTACTGGTTCTTGATGGCTAACTAACTCATTTTAAGGTTTTGTGAAATGTAAGGATTGGGTTGAAAATGTGGCTCAGCAGCATAATGCATATCTCTCATATGAGCCCTTAGGAGCATCACTGGAGCTCTGGGGAAAAAAGTAAACAAGAATTCAGGGATTAAATGCAAGGTAATCTTTTGTCAGTAAAATATTTTGCTGGGCTGGGAATATAGCTCGAAGGGCTGATGTGCATGCATTAATGCATGAGGCCTTAATTTGATCACTGATACCCCTATTTTTACCTCTGACACCACTGGAAGTGGCCCTGGTAGCCTCCAGTACTGTGTGTCCAGGTCTGCACAACATATTGGAGTAACTAAATATTTAGTTATTGAGTTATATGAATATTGCAGGGAATAGCCCACAGACCCTAAGCACTGTTTGGGAGAATCCGATCATGAATCCCAAGAAAAAGATTTCTGTTGATTAGGAAATAAGTTATAGTATATGTAGAGTTATTTAGATTATATTTGCTTTTTTTCTGACTGCATTTATAACAGTAAGATAACATTTTTTATTACTTTATGTTTGTGTTCACAAACTGCCACTCACTGTCAATTTTAATGTCCTCCAAAGAGTTGAGTTTGCTTAAATGTTTTTCTGACTTTTTGAATACGTCAGGAATAAAGCATGTGTTAATGATTTGATACTCATAAAACAGTTCTTTATTTCTCAAGTGAGGATGAATGAGTGATGGTTTTAGACTTAGTTATATTTTCAGGAAAACTAATACAAGACACAAGGGTACAGTGGAACATGAATTAAGAGGTATCCAAGTTTGCAACATCACTCTCTACTCTACATTCCTTTGATTTATGTATTTTATACATGGAAATTAGTACCTCATGATATTCTTTACCTAGTTCACCCCAATCCAATTCCACTCCCTTCTGGTAATCAGTGCTCATCTGTGTGTCTGACTTTTGAATTTTTGTTGGTTTATTTGTGGTATTGTTAGATTACATGTAAAAGTGAATGGAGACTTAATTTTATTTTTATTTATCTTGGTATTGGAAACAAAAGTACAATGAGGATTGTGTATATATTTTAGAATTAATGTTTTAATTTTATCAGGATAACACTCATAAAGTTTTTGCTGAATCATATGATAGTTCTATTTTAATTTTTTGAAAAACTACATAGTGTTTTCCATTTGTAAATTGGTCAATTTACATTCCTGCCAATACTACAATGAGAATTCTGTTTTCTCCAGATCCTCTCTAACACTTGGGCTATGTTGTATGATAACTATTGTAACTGGTGTATGGGATACTTGCCATGGTTCTGTTTTACATTTCCCTTATGATTAGCAATACCGTGTTATCTTTTAGTGATTGTAGATCATCAGTGATTCTTTGGAAAAAAATGTTATTAACCCCACCATACAATTTTTTATTTATTTATTTTTTATTTTTTTAATTTTTTATTATACCACCGTGAGACATACACAACAAAGGTGTTCCAATTGGTTCTTATTTTTTTAATTTTTTATTATACCACCGTGAGACATACAATAACAAAGGTGTTCACAATTGGTTCTTGGTAATACAGTACTCCAGCACCCATCCCTCCACCAGTGCCCCATTTCCACCACCAATGTACTCCACCCCCTCCCACCCACCCCCAGGCTGCCTCATCAGCAGGTAGCCCTGTTTCCCTCTCTTTCTCTCTCTGTCTCTCTCTCTGTCTCTGCATCTCTCTCCCTCTTGTTTTACACATTGTGACTAGCCCTGCAGATATTTAGAGTTTAAAACTTAAGTCTCTTTGTGTATATTCAATGGTGAGTTTTAATCTGACATTACCATTTCCCACACTTAGTAAAACACTGGTATCTATTTATATCCTATTAATGAATGCAGTCATTCTATATCTGTCCTTTTCCTTCTGACTAATTTCACTCAGCATGATAGCCTCCATGTTCATCCATTTGCAGGTAAATTTCATAATTTCATCTTTTCTGACAGCTGCATAGTATTCCATAGTGTAGATGAACCCCAGTTTCTTTTAGCCAGTCCTCTGTTCTTGGGCATTTAGGTTGTTTCCAGATTCTAGCTTTAGTGAATAGCGCAGAGATGAATAAAGAAATACAGATAGTGTTTCTGCTATGTGTTTTTTCCACCATACAATTTTTAAAAGTCATTTATGATTTAGTTACTGAGTTAATCATATACTTTTACACTGATCCGTATTAAATACATTATTTGTGGGTCACAATTATATTAGAGCTGGTACAGTACTTACCTTATACATAGTCAACTCAGGTTCAATTCCCAGCATTCTATATGATAGTTGAATATATGCAAGAAGTACTTCCTAAACCGCCAGGTATGGCCCAAAACTAAAAAAAAATACATTATTTGTGAAAATGTCCAAAAATTCTTAAGACTACTTTTTTTATTTAAGGTTTGCTGAGCAGAAGCTTTTTGTAATATATAGTTCCTTTTGTTTTCTTTTGCTTCATTGCTCTTTGAGCCAGATATTCACACCATCAAAATGATGACAAGAGTAATGATGAAGACATTTTTTTCCCTTTTTTCCTTCTTCAAGAATTTTTTCTATAGCCAGGTATATAGTTTAGTGGTAGGACATTTTCATTGTGTGAGTGACACTTTGGATTCTAGTTCTAGAACACTTAAAAATGTGTTCAGACTGTATGACTGAAACCCAAACATGAACATCTTTGTAATTGTAATCTCACGGTCATATAATAAAATTAAAAAAAAAAAAATAAAAGAACTGAGCTGCACAGGAGGAAGAGAGCGGCATGGAATGCCTCAAGAGCATCGAAGAAACAGCTAAAAGGACAAAGAACCCCGGCTCCGGGCACATCTCTTGGACTCCACTGTTCTCCCTGCATTAACATATGCCTCAGAGACCTGGGCCCTATGAAAGCAGGATGAGAATGCTATTTGGGTCTCCCGAATGGACTAGAGCCATTACCGACTAGATCCCATGGGATGTCAAAAGATCACGTGGCCACAACCTACAAGATGGTCAGACTTCTTCATCAAGACCCTGAATGAATGGGTTGAGGCTCTTTGTATTCCTGAAGCAAGCAGATGCCATTGACCTACTCTGGCACGTGATAGGGTCAAATGGAAATGTTACTGGTGCCTGCTCGAGCAAATTGACGAATAACAGGATGTCAAGTGATCAAGTGATTATTATTATTAATATTATTATTATTGAGTGACTTACAGTCAAGGCTTTTATTCATTCTGAGTTCCTTTTAGAATAAATTGTAAGATAGTGGCTGAGGTTTCTTAGCCATAGCCTAACAGTTTTTTTTTTTGCTTTTTTTTGGGTCACACCTGGTGATGCTCAGGGGTTTCTCCTGGCTCTGCACTCAGGAATTACTCCTGGCGGTGCTCAGGGGACAATATGGGATGCCGGGGATCGAACCCGGGCCAGCACAGGCCGGCCGCGGGCAAAGCAAACACCCTACCGCTGGGCTATCGCTCTGGCCCCAATAGCCTAACAGTTTATTGAAAAACATTTTCCCCATTGTATCTTATTTACTTTGTCCTTTTCTTTTTCTTTTCTTTTCTCTTCTTTTTATTTTCTTCTCTCCTCTTTTCCTTTCCTTTCCTTTTCTTTTTTCTTTTCTTTTTTCTTCTCTTCTCTTCTCTTCTCTTTTCTTTTCCTTTCCTTTCCTTTTCTTTTTTTCTTTTTTTTTTCTTTTTCTTTTCTTCTCTTCCCTTCTCTTCTCTTTTCTTTTCTTTTCTTTTCTTTTCTTTTTTCTTTTCTTTTTTTTTCTTGTCTTCTCTTTTCTTTTATTGTTTTTGGTCTACATGTGGCAATGCTCTGGGCTTACTCCTGGTCTATTTTCTGAAATCCTAGAAGTGCTGAAGGTCCATATGCAGTGATGGGGATTGAACCCAGGTAAGCCACCTGAAAGGCAAGCACCTTAACTGCTGTACTATCTCTCTGGCGCTTGTTGTTTTTATTAATGCCAAATTTGTGATTCTATTTCTGTATTTGATTCAATTATACTATTGGTCTGCCTTTATGCTATTATCATGCAACCTGGAGTATAGCTTAGAACAAGGGGGCACAATGACTCTGTCCTTTAAAGAGAGTCAAGCTACTGTCACAGTAATGCTCCTATCATAGATTCTACATCAAGGGGGCTGGAAACCGATGTGAGGACCTTAGGTGGTGCCACTCAAGCACTGCAGGGATAGTATTAAAATGGCCATCCCAGCCGTACTTGAAGTTTTTTAGGGCCGCAACCTGTGATGCTTCAGATCAAAGTGGCGTTGACCTCAAGCAAGGCATCTGCCTTAACTCCTAGTCCCATCCTTGTTCTTCAGACATTTTTTGGTTAGTTGGGACCTCTCTTGGTTCCATGCATATTTTAGTATTTCTGTGGAAAAAAGTCACTGATTTTTTAATAAGCATTTTATTAAGTGTATATAGTTTTTGGTCCTATGGACATTCTATAATGATCTTATAACCTCTGATCACTTTTGGTTCTTTGTGCTGTTTAAATTTGTTACATCATTTTCCCCATCTCACACTGTGGTATAATAAAAATATTAAATTAAAAATAAATAAATTTAAAATTTACTTAACATTTATTTTTAAGAAATGTTGCATCAATGGCTTACAGGTTCCAGTATATCTTTTCTACCTCCATAATGAAGTTTATTTTGGGATCTATACTTTATGCTGTTATAAATCATATTCACTTTTTTCTTTTATAAATACCTCAGAGTGCATAGTTACTAGATTTATATGTTAATTTTGTAACCACTGCTTTACTGACTCCTCAAGTTTTAACTTTTGCTGGTGAAGTCTTTAGGCTTCATAAATCAAATATTCTTAAGAAATGCTAGTGTTGTAGAGGCTGTGAGTAAAGGGAATTCATCTACTACTGGTGAATTATAAATTGACAACCATTTAGAAAACAGCATAGAGGGCCCTCAAAAAATAGAAAAAATAATCATAGCATACATTGTTATTCCACTTCTCATTGTTTACCCCAGATATTTAAAAAATGGCAGAATAGAAGAGATATACATTTATTTCACTTTTATGTATAAAAGGCTGTAACTGAAAAAACCTAAATGCCCATGTACTGACCAGAGGATTTAGATAGATGTGGTATATACACGGTGGAATACTATTCAGGTATAGTCGGCTGAGCCACTGTCATTTGAACTTTATGAAATAGAATTAAGAGAGAACGATGTCAATTGAAATAAAGGAGCACCATATGATATCACTCATGTAGTGTGTAGAGAAAACTGATGGACTAAATAAAACAAAGACAAGTTTTTGGCTTATAAAATCATTGAGCTGTTACTGGAGGGCAAAGGGAGAAAATTGGGACAAAGGCAATGCACATGTTGAAATTCAGTGAATTATGCTGGAAACATATATAGTGTTCGAATGCAATATTACACCAATAAATAAAATTTTATTTGCAAATAGTGACACTTTCATTTTCTTGTGTAATAATACAGCAAGAACTTCCAATACTGGCTTGATTAAAAGTGGTGTATATACAGGTCTTGCTCCTAATCTTTTTTTAAAACTATATTTAAACACTATTATTTTCCAAGTCATTCACAGTACAGTTGTTTCAAGTATTCAATATTCCAGCACCAGTCCTATCACAAATGTGCCCTCTGGTCACCAAAGACCCTTGCTTTCCACCTTCCAACCCCATGCCTGCTCCCTTAGCAGGGACTAATTATATTGCTTATTACATAAATATATTGAAATTTTATTGATAAAGTCATAAACTTTTTACTGGGTTATTACATGTGAATTGGACCATCTGTGTCTTTCTTTCACTTACTGACTTACTGAGCATAGTGGGCTTCTACTCAATTTTTTAACAAAGATGTTCATATTAATTTCTTACAAATATTCTGTACTTAACCCCAAACCTCATCACCATTGCAACTACCAAAAACTATTTTAAATTTTTTGTAACCACTAAGTCCTTTATTTTATCTTGCTTATTAGAGTTAATTGGCTAAATATGGTCAAAAATATATTCTTAGAAGAGAGTTAATGAAGATTATTCAATCTCATGATGGACCCATTGAACCATTAAACACTCTGTATAGGAAATTACTGATACATTGTTACAGAATAGACATTGTGACTATATATATTTATTATTGGATGTCTTATGTTTATGTCTATTAACTGTGCTGGATAATTGGATATGAGTACACCAGAGTTTGAGAGTCACAATTGTGCACCCCAGGAATTTCAGAGATTGTAACCAAGGTATCGGTCTCTTTCAAGGTTTATGTATGAGTCTCTGTATCATGGCTGGTGGATGAGATTACTTTGGTGACTGGGACAGTTCATGGGCACAACCACCAGGCGTTATGGAGAAAAGAGGCAAGTAAAAGGTAAAAGATTTATGCCATCTGAAGAGAAACCATAGTATGAAGCAAAGAGAGATGGGAGTAGGGGCTCCATCTCTGACACCGCGGAAAAGCTATAAATTGAGTCACAGAAACCCACATATATGAGTTTTTCAACAGATTCACTCGTGGGTGCGGTTCATCTGAGCAGTGGAGCATGACCTTGAGCATGGTGGTGTTTGTGGCGTCAGGGAGGTTGTTCAGCTGCTCGGGCTTGATGGGATGCCGGGACCTTACCTCTTCCCTCTGAGGTGCCCCAGTGCTCAGCCTGGTGCAGGGAAGACTGGGAGCATCTCTGCCACTAATTGGTCCTTTAGAGTTTTGTATATGAGTCTCTGGATCATGGCCAGTGGGTGAGATTACTTTGGTGCCTGAGGCAGTTCATGGTGTGACCATCAGGCCTTCTGAAGAACAGGAATTAGGAGGAGGGTTCCGTCACCTTGGTTCTAATCTTAAAGAGTAAAATATTTCAGCATTCAGCACCAAGTATGATGCTAGATGTGGGGTTGCTACTTGACTTCATTTGTGGAAGTGGCTCCTAAGTTATGCTCGGACAGTCCTGCACCCCTATGGTGATTTATGGTGAACTGGGTGGTACTTCAATCTGAGCATACTGTACTGCAAAGTACAGTACTCTGTATTACCTGGGTCATCTCAATGGTGTTTGGCGGCTTTAGTGCTGAACTGTGTATTGCTGGAGAGTGTACTGGTGAGGTCACATGAAAAGCATATTCCTTAATCACTGTATTTTTTCTCTGGCATATAAATTCCGTTACCAAATGGATCCCACAGGATGCCAAAAAGTTCACTTGGCCGCCCACCTACAAGATGATCAGATTTCTTTGTCAAGACCCGAATGAATGGTTTGAAGCTCTTCGTATTCCTGAAGCAAGCAGATGCCATTGGGCTACACTGGCATGTAACAGGAACAAATGGGAATATTACTGGTGCCCGCTCAAGCAAATCGACGAATAACAGGATGTCAAGTGATCAAGAAGTGATATAAATGGCAGGTTTTTGGTTAGTTACTTTCTAATCCGTGCTATTTTTTTTTCTTTTAAAAAATGCTTCTGTGTCTACTAGATATTAAGATATATAATGCTACTTTGTTTTTTGGAAATTAAAATTCCATACATCCTAGTATAATTTCTATTTGATTTGAAAATATTTTGGCGAGAATTCTTGTATGCATGTTCATTAAGAGTACTGGCCTGTAATTTGTTGTTTGATCACCTCTAGTTCAGTATTTGGTGGAAGCTGCTCTGACAGAATGAGTTGTGAGAGCATTCTCTCCTCTTAAATTATGTGAAGTAGTTTGAAAATGATAGGAATTAAATTTTCTTTGGATGATTGCTAGAATTTATCTGTGACACTGTTTGATCCTGGGCCTTGAATTTTGTAGAGGTCTTTGATTACTGAATCAATTCAGTACTGGTAATTGGTCTATTCATAGTTTCAATTTCCCCTAGATTCTTCTGTCTTGAATGATTTTGTTTCCAGGAATTTATCCTTTTCTTCCAGATTGTGCAATTTGTTCAGAAAGATGTTCATAGTAGTCTATTGTGATTCCTTATATTTTTTGCAGTGTCAGTTGTAAATATGCCTTTCATTTTTGGCTTTAACTACCTTTTTTATTTTCCTTAGTCTACAAACAGGTTTGTCAATTTTGGTTATCTTCTCAACGAACCCTTTATTAGTTTCATTGATTTTTCATATTGTCTTTTAAGTTTGTTTCTATGTCTGCCCTAATATTATTTCTTCTATTTACTTTAGACTCTTTTTCCAGTAGTTTTAGATAAAACTTTAGCTTTATTTGAGCTTTTTATTGCTTCTGTAATGTAGACATGTTTTGCTATATACTTTCTTTTTTAGAATTGCTTTTGCTGTATCTCATAGACTTGACATTTAGTAATCCCTTTTTATTTGGCTCCAAGTATTTATTCTCTGATTATTTACTATATGTCATTTAATTCCACATTTATGTGATGCTTCAGTTTTCTTAGTTTATTATCTATATATGTTGCCCAAAATAGATGCTTGATAAGATTTCAATATTATTCATTTTTATTTAGGTGCCATGATTCACAATCATATTAGCAATAGAGCTTTGAACTTAGCAATTTTCAAACTTCAAACCCATCACAAATGTCCTCTTCCCTCTACCAGTGACCCAAGGTCCTTCTGCCTCTTACCCAGCCTATACAGCAAGCTCATTTTTAAAAAAGAATTAGCTATTACAGTGTCCAAGATCCTTGACCAATCTCTTATGCTATTTCCTGTCTACCACATTTGTTATTCCCCCATTCTACTCCCCACTTTCTTGGTATTCTCAGTGCTCTAATAGAAGGCCAAGGGCTTACCATCATTTGAAACATTTCATTCTCTTGTTGCTCTATACACCATAGATAATGATATTTTCCAGTATTTGTACTTCTCCCTATGGCTTATTTAACATGATATCTCTATTTCCAACCAAATTACAGAAATAACACTGCTTTTTTTCTTAAACTTTCTGAGGTAAGACAATCTATTATAGACACAGATTTTTTTCTGAAAAATGCATAAAATTATTTATTCTTATGTACATGTAATAAGTTAAGGCCATTATTTCTTTATGATTTTTCTATCTGGACTATATCAGTTGATGAAATGTGTTAAAGTTTTCTACTATTATTATATTACTGTCATTTACTCACTTTTGATCTGTTGGTATTGCTTTACATACTTAAATGAATGCTAGTCTGTTTGAATATATATTAAGTCTAAAACATAGACTTATAAAATTTATCATAACACTTTGTTATGTTTTTAGTCTCTATTAAAATCATTGTCTATTACATGGCTTCTATGTAATATATTATTAATATGTTTATTGCTACATCGCTTTCTTTTTCTCATTTGCATAGAATATTGTTTTCATCTCTGTATGTTCTTACACATATATTGACTATATTAACGGTAATAAATATATGATTTCCTATTTTCTTAGTTTTCAGCAGCTCTCTTAATTACACAAAGCAGTACATTTATTTATAACTTTTAAATTGGTCTTTAAAAGTTTATCTACAACTTTTAAATAAGTCTTTAAAAACACTCCTTTCTGGTCTATAGTGTTTATGAGAGATTTTTTTTTTGTGTGCGTAACACATAATATCTTACTGCATATGAGATTCACTATAGTTCAGTTCTTATAATTTTCTTGTAGTAAGATTTAGTGCACAATTTTTTGATTCTACATTTTTTGTTAGGGTAGTTTTCTGCTTCTTTCTTTTCTTTATATATGATACCTATAATACAAAAGTAAATGTTATTATTGATCTTTTTATACTTAAGTATCTACATTCTTTATTATTTTGCTGTTCTACTTGTTTTATTTTGGTGAGATACATTGCTGTTTTTTTCCTGCATGGTAATATGCAAGTGGATGATCTTTTTTTCATCCACTACATGTTTGAATATCTACTGGGATTTTCGATTAGTTATCTTTAGATCTTTGACTTGCGTGAGTTTCTTCTATTTTATGCCTTTTGGTTGAAGTTCTCATTACATTAAGCAACACTGCTATTAGAATTACTTAAATTATTTATCAGGAATATTGCTTTTCTTATTTTCATTACGGTTTTTTCTGAGGTTCTATCTTGGGTGCTTTCACTTGGAATCTTTACTCTGCTTTCTAATTCTACGGACTCTGTTTTATGCGTTATGCAAAGCAACTGACTCACCTAGTGTTGAAGGCTTGAACTTGTACAGATGTTGAAACTTACCATTAAATAGTTATTTTTAAGAACTTTGTAGTAATCTGAACGTTTTTGTTTGTTCTTGAAAGGTACTAATTCTTACTTGGGTACAAAGAATATTAGTGTTCAAAGAAAAGAAATTTATTATTGCCCTGGTTTTATACTGATTTGAGGCCAGATCCTTTAGTAGCAAAGTATGCCAAACTCTGAGACTGCAATCACAAATACTTCCCTCATTTAGATCACTTGATATTTTGATAGATGTGGGGTTTAATAAAAGTTTATTTTTCCCTTTCTGGAAGATGCCAGCAAGTTGTATCTTAGTCAAAGGTGAGTATTGAAGATGGAGTTTCTTGGTAAATGTTCTTTTCAGTTTTCTCTATTTGCAGTGGCATATCACAGGCTGCTGGAACATGTGTGCTATATGACAAAATGTGGCTCTAGTTTGGTTCTAGAAAGGTAGGATGAAAGCATCAATTTGGTTCTTTCCTTCTGTGTCTATGACTCCAAAGAGAATTCTGATTTTTACCTCCTGGCAGATGCATTAGGATTAGCTAATGAGTCTCCTGCACATTTGTCCCCAGTTCCTATGTTTTGTTCAGACAATATCATACCCAAACACCTGAAGAATCTGCTGTCAGTACTCATCAATACACTGGCTCAGCTCTTCATATGCTACCTGTCTGAATGTAAGATGCCTTCCTAATGGAAAACCAGCAGGACAGTTCTACTGTTCAAGAAGGGGAGACATTCATGACATTGGCAACTATCACCCCATCTGTCTGTTTTCCATCATCTACAAACTGTTCACTCGAGTCATCCTGAACAGGATTGGCAGAACATTAGATGAAGAACAACCATGTGAGCAAGCTGGCTTCCGAAAAGGATTCAGCACAATCGGCCATATCCACATAATAACCAGATTCATTGAGGTCTATAGAGTTCAAGATGCCGCTCTGTCTCATGTTCATTGATTTAAAGAAAGCCTTTGATTCTGTGGAGACTGTGGTCTTTGAAGCCTAGCCAAACAGGGTGTTCAAACCCAATACATCAAGATCCTTCTTGACCTATATTATGGTTTCAGCACCAGGATCATTCTATAGGGAAGTGATCATTGACATTAAAAGAGGGTTCGACAGGGTAATACCATTTCACCAAAACTCTTCAGCGCCACCCTCGAGAACATCATGCGACAATTAAAATTGGAAGGAATGGGAGTAAAGATAGACAACCGGCAACTACACCACCTACGCTTTGCTGATGACATCGTTCCAATAACACTAAACATCAGTCAAGCAGCACAAATGCTGGCTGACTTTGACCGAGCATGTGCAAAGATAGGTCTACAGCTGAATCTCAACAAAACTATCTTCATGAAAAATGAACTAGTTCCAGAAGCCCCATTCACTCTTAATGGAACAAACATCTCTGAATGCAGCAGCTTTGTGTACCTAGGTCGAGAAATTAACATGATGAACGACCTAAAACTTGAGCTGCACAGGAAGCAAAGTCCCCTGAGCAGAGCCTGGTGTGGTCTCAAACAAATTGCAATCTTTAGGGAATGAAGAGAGAGTATGGTACCTTGGTTCTATCCCAGCACCTTATATACTCTCTCTCTCTCCACTATGGTAGCCTCAGGATGAACCTTGAGCAGTTGGCTGAGTATTTATTTATTGATTGCTGACTGTAACCCATGGGCCCCCTTCTATAGAGGTCCCCTCTGAAAAAATTGGTACTTTTATGTTAGTTTGCATACACATTCCTAGAGGCCATATGAAAGGTGTATATTCTACTGATATATATATATATATATATATATATATATAAACATACAATCCACTCTGGATTCTAAATAGAATTATAAGCACTGTCATGCAACATTTTATATGAATAAATAAATAATTTTGGTTCTTTTTTATGACAATGTTTTATAGCTTTATTTCTATATGCTACTTATAGTATCTTATTTCTTTAAAAATTATGCCACAAATCTTGATAATGTTATGTATGTGGGTAATATGTAGATGAGAAAACAGACAGACTGCTAATAATGATAGACCTTTCTCTTTTATTTCTCAGGAATTTGAAATATAACTTCTATTAGGACAAAGTATATTTATTCTTTACTTGAATAAGCATGAGTCTGCTTTAAGAATCTATCAAGTGTGGGGCAGGAAAGTGTTTACTGACAGTGCTCCCAGGGGCTCAGAAGTAATTGTGTGTCAGAAAAATCTGAGTCTGACTAGGCTTTAGGAAAATTTTTACAAGCAACCAATATCACCAAAGGAAAGTTTATATTATCAAGAAAGACCTAATTACATGAAATTCTTATGTCTAGCATGCATGTGAATCACACAGAAGTTATTGTCCCTTAGGTTCTTATAGTATCTTTCAAATATGATGTGAAACTAGTCACATATCTGTGAACAAAAATACATAGATCCTTTATGGCCTTTTCATTTTAGTTTATGTGAGATATTGTTAGAGGCAACCAGCCCATAATCCTTTTAATGTAGGTTATGCATTGTAGAAAAACTTGTCATAATTATGAACAACTATAATTTCACATGAAAAAAATATCCATAATATATTGCCCTTAGCCTAGACAACAAAATTAATGCAATATTTAAAAGCAGCATTTATTTACTCAACTAGCTTTGTCTGCTAAGCTTTAAAATCATAAGTGGCTCTTGAGCTTTTCCACCCACTGATTTTTCAGTTCAACTGACATTTTAACTGATAATCAAATCCTACAGTCCTCGCTTTGATGGTATTTATGTAGTGGAAATCAACAACAGCAAAAAAAAACCCTTAAAATCAGCTTAAGAAAAGTAATGGTGCTTAATGATAATTTGTGTGACAAATCCAACTTTAACTCAGAGGGTAAGAATATCATGGAGAGATGTTTTATTGCAATTAAAATACTATCCTCTATGTTACCTTTGAAGAAAATGAAGAGAGGAAAATAAACTTAGAGCCTCTAATACTCAATAACAATTCACGGAGGGGGAGAACAAACCATTTTCATAATGAAACTCATTCTCATAAAGTCTCTGAGTTACATTTGCCAAAGGGTTTGTTTTATTTTTTGATCAATATATGTGAAGATCATTTCACCATATCGGCAGTTGATCAGTTCACCTTACTTACTGCCTTCCTCTTCTACTATTGCATTGGTTGGAAAAATGGTGTTAATATTCAATGTGTTTTTCCTTGTACTTTCACATAACTTTGTGTGTTTATTACCCCCCAACTTGTAGTCTAATATTTCACATTAATTTATTATGTTTTCTTTTAATATTTCAACTAATAAAATCTTTCTTATCACAGCAATGAGAAGACACAAAATAATTACAACTACTTCTCATTCCTCTATTCTCAAAGATCCTGTTCCAGGCACCCGCTATTAAATGATTTACTTGCAAGTACTTTTAGTCTTGCTCAACACTGGCTTGATAGACTTTAGCTCACTTCTCAAGTTTTATTACCCTGATCTATTATCACCATTGGAGAAAAAAAAATTTAGTAGCTGTCATTTCTATATATTTTTTATTTTAAAAATTTCTTTAGCTGCAGAGGTTTTATCTAATTCTGATTTTTCATCACTAGAGTAGCTATAATTTATACCATTATTATTGGGAAATTTTAAGAACTGAATTTCTGAAATATCTCATTGTCTATATCCTCCAGCAATTTTATTTCATTGCATCCTTTCCCTTCAATATGACTTTTCTCTGGGGTAGAACACACATCTGGCAGTGCTCAGGGAACCATATATGGTGTCAGTGACTGAAACAGGTCAGCGAAATGCAAGGCAAACATCTTCCCTGCTGTGCTCTATCACTCTCCCTCTCTGACCTCAGTGTATATCTTAACACCTTTTCATGTTTGCCACAATCTCTGAGAGCTTCTTTATATCTCTCCCCATTCTTCTAATTTGGTCTAAATCATAATAGAAACCTCAATAATATTGTCTATTGACGTGCTAGCATATCAATTCAGCTATTCCAAGCTATAAGTTAAGATGTATGCCATGATCATTGCTGTCAGAGAAAACATTTATAATCTGTGACTTATCTATATGTGTAATATATTTCAACATTTCAGAATATTCTATTAATAATAATTGTCTAAAATATTTTTTATTATTATTGAGTTTTTTCCTAGCATCCCTTCTTTGAAAGTACTTTTCAATTGTTGTAAATAACTGGTGTGAATCCTTAAATCCTTGAAGTGTCAGTAAATGGTTGTTAGGACCACTTTTGGCTCTGTGATTGAGAAACCATGTGGTACTGGGGATAAAATAGGGTCCAACCACATCAAGGCAAATGTTTTATTCCCTGACACTCTCTCTGGCCCCAAATAATGCTTAAATAGAGGACTGGACTATGACAATGAGTCAACAAGGCACAAATCATGGATAAATCTTCAGGCAAATATAAAGTTTAAGAGCTTTGATTTGGAAAATTGTTTTTGAATGTCAAAGAAACAGCATGCATGTCTATTATTTACTGAGAGTGGTTAAATGGAAGGTGAGATTTTAAAGGGTCATGTAAAAATATGTAGTCTGTGGTATGGAATTTTATTTCATTCTAAGTGAAATACAGGAAATCTCATCCTTGATGTTACTTAAATTTAAAGTCACAGGCTGCTGTGTATTATTTGTTGTTTGGTAGCATATCCAGAGTCTAAAATCTGGGTGCTAATTAAAACCTGACTCCACTGTGATAACCAAAGACTCCCCAATATTGTCACGTTCCATTCAGAGACAAAAATGACTCTTCACAGGTAACACTGAACTATCTCAAAGCATATGATTATTTGTTGTGTTAAAAGAATTCTGAGTCTAGGAGCCAAGAGATAGTTCAGTGGTTAGCACATATTTGTCTGCCCTTGGTAATCCCTGGCGATGCTAAATCTGAACATTCCCACATCATCTTATATTGAATTTTTCGGACAGCTTAGAGGATCACTGGTAGGTTCACAGGCCTCCTAAATACAATTTGGGAGCCTTCCAAGCCTTGCTCATCCCAAACTCTAAATCTAGCTTCTTTGTGGTTAATGGACTACTTAAAGATAAGACAGGAAATGGTCTAGCCTATGCCTGCGTTATGGATGTGAGAGGTGGTGAGTTATTTTCACATGTTATCCACAAGATAATGTGTGGAAAGGAAGACTCAAAGACATCGGGCAGAGCTGCTATCAGCTCTCCCTGTGCCCAGCCGCTCACGAGGCATCTGGGATGCACAACGGGTTCTAACCCTGGCCCACCACCCCAGCAGAGCCTCACAAGTGCCAGACGACCCCCACCACTCCATGAGGGCTGCCATTTTCCACATCCAGACTTCTCATCAGAACTCTACCCAGCAGAAGAGCCTATCACAGCCTGGATCATTGAGACCCACACTGCAGCAGTCTTTTTCAAATCCAGCCCAGGTATGCTGATCAGACACTAAACGACATGGGGCAGAGCTGCTAATGGTTCTCCCTGTGCCTAGCCACTCACGAGGCACCTGGAAGGGACAGCAGGTTCTAACTCTGGCCTGTCACCCCAGCAGAGCCTCACGAAGTGCCAGACAATGGCCCACCACTCCATGAGGGTCGCCATTTTCCACACCGGACTTCCCTCTTGTCAGAACTCCACCCAGCAGAAGAGCCTATCACAGCCCGGCTCACGCAGCCGCAAGGTTCATCAATAAATGCTGGAGATCATAAATGAGTACAAGAGTATGCCACCCTCATGGTAAAGCCTGGCAAGCTACTGGTGTTGTTTTTGATATGCCAAACTCCAGTAACAATTATAGACCTCATTCTTATGACCTGATGGAATGGTTTGAGGCTCTTTATGTTCTTGGAGCAAGCAGATGCCCTTGGGCTCTACTAGCATGAGACAGGACATATGGAGATGTTACTGGTGCCCGCTCAAAGAAAAATCAATGATGAATGGGAAGACAATGATACAGGGATACAGTGAACTACAAGATAGTATTCCAAAACAGCAGTTACATTGTAAAACTGAAGTAAAAATGTATTCTTATGTATGTGGACATATTATAATCTTAGTGTAGGACAGGATACATAAGCATATTCCAGAAATTTCAATATTTGCTAAATATTTATTTTTCAATATAGAGATATTCCATGAGGTGCTGGGAGGGAAGGCAGATTCTACTCCTGGCCCGCCATCCCAATAGAGTCTTGCAAGAAGCCAGAGGAACCCCCCACACCATGAGTGTAGCCATTTTCCACATCCGGACTCTACAGCTTGTCAGAGCTCCACCCAAGAGAAAAGCAAATCTCTCCCCATTGCGGTTCATCAGTAAATGCACGAGATGAGAGCCTACTACTGAGAGTATACCACCCCCACAGAAGAGCCTGGCAAGCTACCTGTGTTGTATTTGATATGCTAAAATCCAGTAACAATATAGACCTCATTCCCATGACCTGAAGGAATTGAGGATTTGTGTTCCTGGAGTGAGCAGATCCCTTTGGGTACACTAGCGCACGACAGGAAGTATGGAGATGTTACTGGTGCCCGCTAGAGCAAATTGATGAACAACGGGGAAATAAGTGATACAAGTGATAGAGATATTTAATGTTTTGGCATTGAAAAATATTCTATTAAAATACTGGCAGAAAAAAGCAAAAAAAAATACTAGCAAAACAATGAGGTAAAAAGTAATTAATTATTCCTAAACTACTTCTTTATGCATTTGCAAAGCCAATAGGTATTTTATAAAGAAAGTTATTTTAGATGTTGCCTGCCTGTTCCTAGAGATTGAGTGAACTGTTTTATTATGATAGCTAATAAGCTGAAAGGTTGCGCACTGAGAAACTTAATGGTTTATGAAGAAAGGTGTTTTGGGAGCTGAAATAAAAACATGAAGATAAAAACACTATACTATCACATTCATAAGAAAATTATCCAATTCATTAAATATTGATTACTATTTTATTACATGAATCAAAATACCAATGCAGTTAATGTGACATTCAGAAATTATAAAACTAGGATAATTGTTTCCCTAAATACACGTCTTACACAAACATTTAAGCTTCATAATGAAATCACATTGAAATGTAGAGAAACATGGGCCCACATAACTGCTGCTGACATCAAGCTAGTCTTGCAGTTTTCTTTGCTCTTCAGTGCCTTCATTAACAGTTTAAGCACAATGCTATTTACTGCCAAATAGAGAAATTAACAGTTTTTCCCTGTTAGTAAATACCAAAGTGTTTATTAGTAATGAAAATATTAAAAATATTTCATATAATTCTTGTTCACTTGATCACTTTAATCCTGTTATTCATTGATTTGCTCAAGCGGGCGCCAGTAACATTTCCATTGGACCCTATCACATGCCAATGTAGCCCAATGGCATCTGGTTGATTCAGGAATATCAAGAGCCTCAAACCGTTCCTTCAGGGTCTTGACAAAGAAGTCTGACCATCTTTTAGGTGGGCGGCCACGTGATCTTTTGATGTTTTTTAAACTATGTACAACACCAAAGAAGATATAGCTCAAAAGATCTTATTTTTTGGGGGCTCTATGTTAAAATATATACTTTATCCAAGGAAATCCATACCTTCAATGCAATAGTTATCAAAGGCCAATGATATTTTTCATAAATATAGGAAAGAATTTCTGAAATTCATAAGAAACCCCAACTATACAAAGCTATCCAAATAAGATCACTTGTCTTACATGTGGCTGATCCAAGGTTTGATCCTAGTGCCCCTATATCGACTCCCGAACAATACATGTGTGGGCCCAAATCATATAAAGAAGCTGGAGACCTCATAGTTTCTATTTCAAACTGTATTTTCAAAGTTACAGTGGTCTACACAAGTGCATTCAATTGTTGGTCTGTGGACTTGGTACAGATTTACTTGCGTAAGAAGACATATGGAGCAGGGACAGAATTCACACGGACTGAGGGCAACTCTTACAAAAAATTGTCATAATCAACCTTATCGACCTTTATATTCAATGGGAAAGACCCTGTCTACCTTAGTAAATGGGGCGGAAAACTGGTTAGTCTCATGCAAAGAATGAAACCGGGACTCTATCTTATATTAGTCATAAAATTAACATGAAGTGGATCGAGAACCTAAAGACCTGAAATGGTAAAAATCAGAAGAAAAATGTTGCATACATCTTGGCAATATATTTTTTAAATGACACCAATAGATCAACAAAATTTAAAAAATGAATAGGAAAATATAGAACTAAAAATAAACAAGTATACCTACTAGAGAAAATATTTGCATACCAGGTATAAGGAGTTAAATACTAAGCTCTGCAACTCAATGGTAAAAATCAGTAATATTAAAATTAAGCTAAAGACTTAAAATATTTTCTCAAAGTCCTTCAGATAGCTTAGCCGTTGGAATGTTTATCAGATTTTTTATGTTATGGGGCCACACCCACTGGTATTCAGGGCTTATTACTGGTGGGGTTTGGAGGACTAGGATGCCAGGATTGAATCCATGTCAATTTTATAAGGCAAATGGCCTAACCACTATACTATCGCTCAATCCCAGAATGCTTATAACTTTAAAGAGTAATTGTTGGCAAGATTTTGAAAAACTGAAAACCCTGTGTGTTGGGGAATGCTTTTGTTCTCCAGCAGTATCAGGGGAGCAGGACAGGATCTCCTTCTGTCCTAGGGGATTTGTAGTGGGCAGATAAAGACTCACAAATCCAGCAAAGTTACAAAAGGCTTTTACTCACACAGATCTGTCATTGCAATCCTATATCAGGAAACTCCCACATTTCCAATTTCTAGCCGAGCCCATACCATGTGCTTGGGTTAGAATCCTCAAGCCAAGATGGCCACTGGACCCTGAGCCATGTGCTCTAGTCAAAGTACAAATCCAAACTTCGAGAAAATGGCAAAATGGCCCAGGTGCCAAAAAGCCATCCTTCTCCTTTCTTCTAGCTTCTTTTATTGTCAGAAGCCCGCCAAAGACATTCAGTCCAGCCCTTCGTAGGCTGGGCTATCTAGAGATAGAGACAGATGTATGACTGCATAGAAATGCAAATCTTCAGGTAAGCTTCTTGGCTTAAGTTTAGAATAGCAACTCATAACAGTGGAGCTGCTTTTTACGTTCTATACATTCTACCACATCAGAATTATGTTTATTTTTTAAAATACAGAACAGGAATATTAAAATAAATTTATTGTTTATGTCAGTATTGGAGGACACTAAACCATCTGCCTTTTTTTTTCTACTAGTGAAACAACTACAAAGAGAGTCAGAAAGTCAGAAACAGTGGCCAGGTAAGGAAACTTGGGCTCATACTGTAGGTAAGGCATGCATTGACCCTTTTTGACCCGTAGCAGCACTGGGTATGGTCCTCAAATGAAAAAAAAACACATGGGAACTGTGGGAACACTGTGGAGGAAATGATGACCATTTTTTAAAATTCAGGTTATTCTATTAATTGAACTGTTTTCTTTTGGGTCCACCCAGAGATGCTCAGGGGTAACTCCTGGCTCTGCACTCAGGAACTACTCCTGGCAGTGCTCGGGGACAATATGGGATGCTGGGGATCAAACCCAGGTCGGCTGCTTGCAAGACAAATGCCCTATCCATTGGACTATCACTCCAGCCCCTAATTGAACTTTTATTCTCTATATGCAACTCTATTTCCCCAATCTTATTATTTGCATTCAAGGTAGAAGTTTGACAATAGCTTTGTAATGCTAACTAAACTATATAACAAATTATGCCTTTATGTATATGCACAGGATACTGTGAAGAAAGTGTTCATGATACTGGGAAAGTTAGTTTATATTTATATTGAATGTATATTGATGTATATGTATATATAATCAATATTGAATAATATTTGTTTAGAAGAGTATAACTATTTTAAGAGCAAAGTGTTTCTATACCACTGTAAGACTGTTTCTACTCATGTCCTGCTGACATAACTTCAATTCTTTGGTCAGAATATAGGGATTGTTCTCATTTGACAATGTCTGACTCTCTTTCTTTATATTCTAACTCTGAGTGAGATCATGTATTAGAAGATAAATAAACTAGTATCCCTTAAATTCTTCCATCATTAAAAAATTAAACCAGAAAATAATGCAGTGAAAAAGAGTGATTGCCAGGGAATAGGTTTGTGATTGTTTAAAAAGGCTTGGCTTTCCCAGCAGGCAGTGGCAGCTGTAGTGGAAGTAGTAGCAGAGCATGGACCCAGGGTGAACATTCCTTTGAAGCAACCACTCTGGATTAAAATGCATGGATCTCTGTTAAGACCTAGCACCCAGGTCAAAAGGTAAAGCTTGTGACTTTCCCAGAGGGCTGCCTTTAATGCGGCTATCAGTTATACTCACCCTGTATAGCCCATACGATACTTTTCCAAATAAGCTTCACACAGTTACAAAGGAACATCCAAAAGGTAGGGAATATACTAGAAGAGTAAAGAACAGATAACAACCCCAGACTGCCATAGGTACTATGTGAAAACAGTGCAGAAACCCACC
>JAJIBD010014915.1:0-26355 GCA_021461705.1 Cryptotis parvus
CCTAAGATCGGGGACAAGACAAGGTTGCCCACTCTCACAACTTCTAATCAATATAGTACTTGCCATAGCAATTAGAAAAGAAAAGGACATTAAGGACATCCAGATAGGCAAGGAAGAAGTCAAGCTGTCATTATTTGCAGATAACATGATATTATAACTAGAGAACCCTACACTCTCTACCAAAAAGCTCCTAAACAAAAGATACCTATAGTAGAGTGGCAGGGTACAAAATCAATACCCGAAAGTCAGTGGCTTTCCTATATACAAATAACAAAAGAGAAGAAAGGGATATTAAGAAAACAATCCCATTCACAATTGAGTCACAGAAAATCAAATACCTACGAATCAGCTTAACCAAGTGTGTAGAGGACCTGTACAAAGACAACTATAAAACCCTGCTTCAAGAAATGAAAGAGGACACAAGGAAATGGAAACACATTCCCTGCTCATGGATTGGGAGAATCAACATTGTCAAAATGGTAAAACTCCCTAGAGCTTTATACAGCTTCAATGTGGTCCCTATAAGAATACCTATGATAGTCTTCAAATAAATTGACCAAATACTCCTGAAATTTGCATGGAACAAAACCCCCATGGATAGCTAAAGCAATCCTTGGGAAAAAGAAAAGAGGAGGAATCACCTTTCCCAACTTCAAACTGTACTGCAAAGCAGTAATTATAAAAGCATGGTATTGGAATATAAACAGACCTATGGATATATGGAACAGAGTTGAGTATTCTGACACCCATCCTCAAATACATGATCATTTAATCTTTGATGAAGGAGCAAAAAGTAAGAAATGGAACAGCCTCTTCAACAAGTGGTGCTGGGAAAACTGGGTAGCTACATGTAAAAAAATGAACTTGGACCTCTAACACCATACACAAAAATCAGATTAAAATGGATTAAAGATCTCAATTTCAGACCTGAATCCATAAAGTATGTCAAAGAAAATATAGGAAAAACCCTCCACGACATTGAAGCTAAAGGCATCTTCAAAGATAAAACACCACTAACAAAGCAACTACAAGCAAAGATAAACATATGGGACTACATGAAACTAAAAAGCTTCACCTCAAGGGGCCGGAGTGATAGCCCAGCGGGTAGGGCGTTTGCCATGCACGTGGCGGCCTGTGCCAGCCGGGTTTGATCCCGGCATCCCATATGGTCCCCCGAGCACCACAAGGAGAAATTCCTGAGTGCAGAGCCAGGAGTAACCCCTGAGCATTGCTGGGTGTGACCCAAAAAGCAAAAATAAATAAATACATACATAAATAGATATCTAGAGATAGATAGATAGATAGATAGAGAGAGAGAGAGAGAGAGAGATGGAGAGATGGAGAGCTGGAGAGATAGAGATGATAGATAGATAGATAGATAGATAGATAGATAGATAGATAGATAGATAGATAGATAGATAGATAGATAGATAGATAGATAGATAGATAGATAGATAGATAGATAGATAGATAGATAGATAGATAGATAAAAAGCTTCACCTCAAAAGAAAGAGCGACCAAGATACAAAGAGAGAGTCCATCAGTTTGCAAAAGAATATTCACCCAATACCCATCTGTAAGGGGTTAATATCCAGGATATATCAGGCACTGGTAGAGCTTTGCAAAAGAAGCAAACAACCAAACCCATCAAAAAAATGGGGAAAAGAAATGAACAGAAACTTCGACAAGGAAGAAATTCGAATGGCAAAAAACATTCAAAAAATGATCATCATCACTAATCATCAGAGAGATGCAAATCAAAACAACAATGAGATATCATCTCACACAACAGAGACTGGCACATATCCAACAAGCAAGAACAACAAGTGCTGGCATGGATGAGAGGAAAAGGGGACACTCATCCATTGTTGGTGGGAATGTCGACTGGTACAGTCTTTTTTGGAAAACAATATGGACATTTCTCCAAAGACTAGAAATTGAGCTCCCATTTGACCCAGCCATACCACTGCTGGGAATACATCCTGGGAGGCCAAAAATACGCAGCAGAAACACCATCCACACTTATATGTTCATAGCAACACTATTAACAATAGCCAGAATCTGGAAACAACCAGAGTGCCCGGAACTGCGACTGGATAAAGAAACTGTGGTACATCTACACAGCGAAATACTACGTAGTTGTTCGGAAAAACTAAGTTATAAAATTTGCCTATAAATGGATGGACATGGAGAGGATCATGATGAGTGAAATTAGCCAGTGGGAAAAGGACAGATATAGAATGACTGCATTTATTTGCAGGATATAAAAAAAAAACATGATACCAATAACCAAGGTCAGACAAATCATGCATCAGGAGGTCTTGTCAGTGGGTAGAACCTACTGCAAATGTGTGGGAGTCAGAGGTCAGGCAATACAGAGAAAGGAACAGTGTACTAATAATTATTGTAAATGATAATACCAGCGCAGAACTGAGCACTGAAAGTAGGGAAAAGGATATACATGATAACGTCTAACTGTATGTATTGCAAGCCACAGGATGTAAAAAGAAGGAAGAGAGGGGCCGGGCCAATAGCCCAGCGGGTAGGGCATTTGCCTTGCACCGCTGGCTGGCCCTTGCCGCCGCCTGGGTTTGATCCCGGCATCCCATATGGTCCCCCAAGCACCGCCAGGGAGTAATTCCTGAGTGCAGAGCCAGGAGAAACCCCTGAGCATTGCTGGGTGTGACCCAAAAAAGCAAAAAAAAAAAAAAAAAAAAAAGGAAGAGAGAGAGAGAGAGAGGAGAGAGAGAGAGAGAGAGAGAGAGAGAGAGAGAGAGAGAGAGAGAAGTGTCTGTGGTAGAGACAGGCGGCGGAATGGAGGGAATCTGGGGACACTGGTGGTGATAAATGTGCACTGGAGGAGAGATGGGAGCTGAACACTGTATGACTGAAACCAAATCATGAACAGCTTTGTAATGGCCTATCTCACAGTGATACAAATTTGTTTAAATAAAACTAGGTTACAAACAGATGATATCAATACTTCCTCACTCCACTCCATCCAGGGTGTGAATATCAAGCCAATATCACCTGAGCTTCATACTTCAGCTCAATGTTCAGGGATTAGTTTGTGACTTTGACATTTTGTTTTTTGGGGTCACAGCTGGCAATGCTCAGGGTCTACTCCTGGTTCCGCACTCAGGAACCACTCCTGGCAGTGCTCAGGGGACCATATGGGATGCCGGGATCGAACCCAGGTCACCCGTGTGCAAGGCCAACACCCAATCTGCTGCACTATCGCTACAGGCCCCAACTTTGACATTTATAACATTGCTCCAAAGAAAAGTCCTGTGGTAGTTTTTCCCCCAGAGGTATACCATGCAGTCTAACTTCATAAAACCTAGACTGAATCAAGCTATTTCCAGACCTTTTTGGATCCTCAGAATCATGATCACAAACACATTAACTTTCATGCTAAAATTTTTCAGCATTCTACCAAGAAAAACAAGTGGGGCTGTTCTTGTTGTTGAATCACATAAAACAATATTATCTTCCACCCACACCCATGGTGCTCAGGGCTTACTCCTTGCTCGTATTCATGGATCACTCCTGATGCTCAGGGAACCATATGCAGTGCCAGGAGTGTCTAAACTCCTATTCTCTCTCTGGCCCCCAATACCTTATCTGAACGTGACAAAAGCTATGTTGTAGGAGATGCGACTCCCCCAATGCATCTGTCTCCCCTGGTTGGAGGAGGAAGCGACCCCCATGCATCTGTCTCCCCTGGCTGGAGGAGGAAGCGACCCCCATGCATCTGTCTCCCCTGGTTGGAGGAGGAAGCGACCCCCCCATGCATCTGTCTCCCCTGGCTGGAGGAAGAAGCGACCCCCCAGGCATCTGTCTCTGCTGGCTGGAGGAGGAAGCGACCCCCCAGGCATCTGTCTCTGCCGGCTGGAGGAGCCCTCTCAGTCCTTCCATGGCCTCACTGTCACTTCTTTCTTGTTCTGGGCCCCCGGCGGTGCAAAGGGCTCGCTCCTTGAGGGTCCTGAGAGACCACAGGCGGTGCCTGCACTCTACGCTGCCGCACCAGCCCCCTCCCTGCACTCGTTGCGCAGCATCATTCCAACGCTGGGCCCAGGTCCCACCAGATCGCTTCCTGTGCACTATGTGGATGATGATAATCAAGCTTGTGTCTTTGAATACTACAGAAGCTAACAGATCAACTTGCATTATTTTTTCCAAATATACATGCACGAACTATCTTTAACTTTTTGTGTAGAAAAAAACAATTTTATGGAATGAAATTGCTGTACCTGTTTTAGAAAAGATTCCAGGGCTGAAAGTGCTGCTTTTTTCAAGTCTACATTTGTATGGCTACACCATTTTGACATTACTTCATATAAAGAAACATAGTTGTCCAGAAGGCAGGTACTAAACTGAGATGAGTGCAGTGCAAATAAGTGTAGACCAGCTGCAAAAGCAAAAACATCTATTTGAAACAGGCCAAACTAAAGACAATAAAGACCTAATAAAGCCTTAGGAATACATCATAATTAAGGCTGTGTTCAGGGCAAGAGAGATAGTACAGTGGGTAAACACTTGTCTTGCACACAGCCTAGCTGGATTTTGATCTGACACCCTATATGGGCCCCAAGCACCTGCGGTACAATTCCTGAGTGCAGAACCAGAAGTATCGGGGGTATGGCCCAAAATCCAACCAAAGAGTTGTGTTCATTAAGACCTAGAGTTAGCAGCTACAATGACTAGGGGTCCTGGTCAGAACATTAGTGCTGTCAATCTCCCACTGGAATCAGCTGGTCCGTGGTCTGGCAAATGATAAACAAGACTGATGTAAAGTCAGAACCAATCAAAAATGTTCTGAAGCAATTTTTTTAATCATATGAGACAATGTCATGTGTTTCAAAAAACAAGTCTCGAAAAGCCTTCCTGTAAATACCTACATTTGGAGCAGCCCAGATTATTTACCTTAATTCATCTCATCACCTTCACCCATGAAAGTATTCTCAAGACATTTAGTAATGATATATTCTTACGCATTACACACTCATACCTGAAGGCACTGCATACCGCTTCAGATCAATCTGTCATTAAGAAAGAAAAGCCAAATTTCTCTTAGTATGAATCACAAGTCTCAAAGGCGAAAGAATTAAAAGGATATTAATCCTACCTGAGGAGAAATGGCCTTTAGCGCAAAATCAAAAATCTCCTTTGAAGTCTGGGGATCTAGGGAGAAAGACAAGACAACTCGGTTCCAAGTCCTAACAGGGTCATGTGGCAGATCGCACAAGCAGCTTGGGCTGTTTGGAGAGCACGTGGTCTGGACCACCCCGAGCACAAGCATGTGCCAAATTTGTACAGAAATTTCAAATATGAATAAAATGTCCCTTGACCCAGTATGCTTACAACCTAAGAGGGAATATAAAACAGGCACATCCTATAATTTGAGCGTCTTGTTCTGATCTTCTTGACATTCCTATTATACATATAACGGATTCAATGCAGCTGTCCAAAACTCATGTGTCTGCAGCACTAAGTTCTCTGCCGGGAAACATCCAAACAACAGACTCAAGAAGGATTTGTTTGAGGGCCGGAGCGATAGCCCAGTGCAGCCCGGCCTGCACGGGCCGGGTTCAATCCCCGGCATCCCATATGGTCCCCTGAGCACCGCCAGGAGTAATTCCTGAGTGCAGATCCGGTGCGACCCAAAAAGCAAAAAAAAAAAAAAAAAAAGAATGATTTGTTTGAGGCTCTGGGAGTGTCTCATGGTAAAGCGCATACCTTGTACACATACGGTTTGGCCTCTCCCCCAGCACCACAACCAAAGGGGAACAAAGAAGAAAAAGGTCGGAAGGACAGCAGGTAGAGCACCGGCATTCCATGCAGTCAACTAGGTTCAATCCTCAGCACCCCACAGCCTTGCAGAGTGATCCCTGAGCAGAGACAAGAGTAAGCCCTGTGCACCATCAGGTATGAATACCCCCAAAAAAAATATAGCAAAAAATTGTTGCCAGAACTTGTATTTTTTGGAAAACAAAGCTTGCATGTGACAGAGGAAAGAGATGAGAGGGCTTAGGTAAGAGAAACATTGGCATACTTGGAGAACAATGCCAGAAAGAGATACTCAAAAAGCTACTTTGGAATTCTGTGCAAGGTCAAGATTTGTTCTGGCTCTGAGTATTCTACAAGACAGCGCTTGAGTCAGGCCTAATATAAACAAAGTTGGGAAGGTCACTCTAATGCAAGGTGAGTATAAACAGAACTTAAAGATGCAGGGCACGTGGGGGGCCGGAGCGACAGCACAGCAGGTAGAGGCGTTGCCTTGCATGCAGCCAACCCGGGTTCGATCACTGGCATCCCATATGGTCCCCCGAGCACCACCAGGAGGTAATTCCTGAGCGAAGAGCCAGGAGTAACCCCTGAGCATAGCCAGGTGTGACACCAAAAAAAGCAAAAAAAAAAAAAAATGGCGGGGTACCAAGCCCGTGGCAACATAGGTCTGGAAAGAGTGCACACAACGAGGCCCAAGGGTCTGAACTCTCAATAGTGGGGAGAGCGGAGACTATCCCGGTCACTGCGACTCTTCCCAGGCCCTGCCTTCCACATTCACTTCGGTGTCCACTTCTCTCCTCCTTGCAAAAAGACTGCTTCTTACAGAAACATATTCTTGGATGTTTTTCACTTTGGTAAAACAAAGGTATAAAATCATATATGTCACTGGTGGAGGGCGGGGTGCTGGAACACTATGTGACCGAAACCTCCAAACATGAACAACGTTGTAATTGTATATCTCACGGTGGTATAATAAAATGTTAATTAAGGGGCCGGAGCGATAGCCCAGCGGGTAGGGCGTTTGCCTTGCACGCAGCTGGTCTGTGCCGGCCCGGGTTCGATCCCGGCTTCCCATATGGTCCCCGAGCACCGCCAGGAGTAGTTCCTGAGTGCAGAGCCAGGCGTGCACGTGGTAAAAAAAATAAATAAAAACATATATGTACATATTGGGGCCGGAGCGATAGCCCAGCGGGTAGGGTGTTTGCCTTGCATGTGGCCAGCCCATGCTGGCCCGGGTTCAATCCCGGCATCCCACATGGTCCCCCAAGCACCGCCAGGAGTAATTCCTGAGTGCAGAGCCAGGAGAAACCCTGAGCATAGCAGGATGAGACCCAAAAAAAAAAAGTATATATAAAAATATAAAAAGCAATGGCTAAGAAAAATAAAGCAATAGCTATCATTTTATTCATTTGTACACAAACAATTCAGTAGCATTAAAAACCTCCGTATAGGGGCCGGAGCGATAGCCCAGCGGGTAGGGCGTTTGCCTTGCACGCGGTCGGCCTGTGCAGGCCTGGGTTCGATCCCGGCATCCCATATGGTCCCCTGAGCACCGCCAGGAGTAATTCCTGAGTGCAGAGCCAGGAGTAACCCCTGAGCATCGCCGGGTGTGACCCAAAAAGCAAAAAAAAAAAAAACAAAAAAAAAAACCTCCGTATAGGATTATGGGCTATGACCCAGAGACTCATAAATCATGAAACGGATCAACAAGTCGCTGAGATTCTTCCAAGCCCTCCCAAGGCTGAATCATCGGGGCAACAAAGAGGGGTGGCAGGTGAGCACTGAGCCCACCGAAACAGAGCCCTGTCGGCTGAAAACCACCCTTCACCATCTCCGCCTCGCTCCTGACTCCTCCACTGCCTGGAGGAGTCTCATCCAGACATTAATCTATGAAATACTCAGGTCTGTGGGACTTGTGACTCAAATCCTCAGGCTTTCATGGAACTGGGGATGGGCCACCTCCCATCTCTCTGTGGCTCTGGAAGGCCCGGCAGCTGCACCCATGAACCACCTCAGGTGCGCAGTAATCCCATCCACCAACACGATCCACAGACTCATAAATAATTGTGAAAGAGATCAACAAGTCATAGAGATTCTTCCAGTCCCGTACAAGGCTGAGACATCTGAGGCACCCATCCGCACCCAGGGACGGGGGACGGGGGAATACCACACACCATGCTCCGGACAGAGCACCAGCAGCAAAAACCTCTGCTCTCCACAATCCATGCTCCGGGCCAAAAGCCACTGCTCAGACGCACCTCCTCCAGAAACGAATCTGTTGAAAACCTCAGGAACACAGATTTTTTTTTTCTTTTTTTAGGTCATACCCAGCAATGCTCAGGGGTTATTCCTGGCTCTGCACTCAGGAATTACTCCAGGCGGTGCTTGGGGGACCATATGGGATGCCGGGAAATGGAACCCGGGTCAGCCGTGTGCAAGGCAGACGGCCAACTCACTGGACTATTGCTCCAACCCCTTTGTTTTTCTTTAGCAACAGACTTTGTGACTGAAATCCCTAGGCTTTCATGGAGTTGGGATGGGCTACCTTCCTCTTTCTCGCTGTATTTCTGGAAGCCCCTGCAGACATGTGCATGCCCCAATTGGCACCGAGTTAAAAACTGAACTCCAGCTACATTACCGCATTTAAAGTTTTGGACTTCCGAAAAAATTTAATTAATTAGAAAATAAATAGAAAAAAAAAGACAATCGAGTGCTTTGGACTTCCTGGAGTGACATTTCAAACTCTACACTGACAAACCAAGAGCAGCAAACCAGACTGGGTACTGTAGAAGGCAACAAACCTCGATTAACAACATATCAGAGCAGGAGGCTTCACCTGTAACGCCATCTTAGTGGTCTCTTGATAAGGACTTACAGCTCCAAGGTGAGATACAACAATCTTGACTTTCTTCTAAGGAAACATTCTTTGATCATTTTTTTGCAAATTATTTATAACAAGCAATATAAAATAAAGTATTGAGGGCCTGCTATGGGGGTAGGTTTAATGGACTGGCTGGGAAAATTGGAAATAATGGTGGTGGGAGGATGAAATGGTGGTAGATTTGGTTGGAATACTGAATGCAACAAATAATCATGAACAAAAAAAATGAATAAACAATAAAGTTATTTTAAAAAAAACCCACATGGCTATGTAATTATTACTACTGCAAATACTGGGTCATTTTCATCCATGCCCAACACAACAACTATCAATATTAAACATTAACTCCTTCTCACACTTCGTCTATATTAACTTATCTAATCTAGCCTTGTTGTAAGTAGATCACAGAGTATTTGTTTCTGCAACTACCTTTTCTCACTTAGCAAAATAGAGGTTCATCAATGATGTATTATAGGGCCAGAGTGATAGTCCAGTGGGTAGGGCGCTTGTCTTGCATGCCGCCGACCCAGGTTCAATCCCCAGCATCCCATATGGTCCCCTGAGCACCACCAAGAGTAATTCCTGAGTGTAGAGCCAGGACTAACCCTGAGCATCACCGGGTATGACCCAAAAAGACAAAAAAAAAAATGTATTATGTGTCGGTACTTATAACCAATTTGAGGCCAAATAATATTTACTTCATACACAGCATTTCTCCCCCTTCCTTCCAGAGACAGGAAGCCACGCACACTTGGCACTTCAGCTGGCAGTGCTGTATGTATGCTCACAATGGGGTCCAACTCCCGGCCCAGACATACAAGCACTAGGGGAAAGAGTGGTTGAGCTACATCAGAGTCCTTGGAAGCTAATCCCAGCTCTGTGCTTAGGGATTGCCCCCAGCAATACTCTGTGCATCACACTGTGTCAGCAATACAACTGGGTCAGCCACATACAAAGCAACTGTCTTTAGCCCTCAACTATCAGTCCATCCCTCAAACACTTTGTTTTACTTGGTTTCTGGACTCCAGCAAGCAGCGCTCAGGGATTACTCCCGACTCAGTGCTCCGGAAAAGAAAGACTGAACTAGGGTTCGGCACTCAGACATCTTCTCAGGTGCGCAGTTTACTGGGGCTCGCACCCTTCAGTTAGGATGCTTCCATATACTTGACTGTGGTACTGTGGGAGATCACTTACAGTCTCGCGATCATAATCAGCCCCGCTGCCAGTATGCTGGGCACCTGCAACTGACCCAGATGACCTGCAGGCAAACTCACCTCATGCTTGCAAGGGACCCTCACACCAGTGAGCTATTTCCTGGCCTCTACAAGCTCTTATAGGTTAATGAGCCCATTAACCCACTATGAATAAATGGTTATTTCCACCTTTTAGCTATTGAGAGAACCCTGGGAGCATAAGTTAAAAATATTTGGGTTTTTTTTTTTTGGTTGCTTTAGTTTTGGCCACAACCAGCGATACTCAGGGGTTACTCCTGGTTCTGTACTCAGGTATTACTCCTACTAGTGCACCATAAGAAATGTCAGGGATCAAATCCAGGCCAGCTGCAGGCAAGGCAAGCAGGCAAGTACCTGCTGTACTACAGCTCTGACCTCTGTATGTATTTTAATAAACCTCTCTTTCATCAGCAATAAATTCCCTTACTCTCCTCCTATAAACCTCTCCAGGATTTCCAAGGCTTCCAGCAAAATGTAATAGAAACTGGCAAGAGAAAGCTCCCATTAAAGCGTAACCACAATGGGGCCGGAGCGATAGCCCAGCGGGTAGGGCATTTGCCTTGCACGGGCCGGCCCATGCCAGCCCAAGTTTGATCCCGGCATCCCATATGGTCCCTCGAGGCACAGCCAGGAGTGATTCCTGAGTGCAGAGCCAGGAGAAACACCTGAGCATTGCCGGGTGTGATCCAAAAAAGCAAAAAATAAATAAATAAATAAATAAAGTGTGACCACAAAATAAACACACTTGGGCCGAAGTGATAGTCCAGCAGGTAGGGCGTTTGCCTTACGCAGCTGACCCAGGTTCAATCCCCAGCATCCCATATAATCTCCCAGGACCACCAGGAGTAATTCCTGAGTACAAAGCCAGGAGTAACTCCTAAGCATTGCTGGGCGTGACCCAAAAAGGCAAAAAAAACTAAATGACTACGTTACAGGTAGATGCAGGCTCCTGCTCAGAACCTGCATCTACCTAAAGAACAGGACTGCAATACAGAACAGATTCAGAGGGAGATCAGACAACAACAACAACAACAAAATCCAGGAGGCGGAGCAATAGTCCAGCAAGTAGGGCAGTTGCCGTGCAAGCAGTCGACCAGGGTTCGATCCCCGGCATCCCATCTGGTTCCCTGAGCACCGCCAAGAATTCCTGAGTGCAGAGCCAGGAGCAACCCCTGAGCATTACCAGGTGACTCAAAAAGAAAAAAAAAATCCACAGGTGAAGCAGTACAGCAAACGCCTTAAACACCGCGCAGACAGGACCAGCAAGGAGAAGAGCCAGGACCCATGCAAATAGCAGTTCAACTGACAGAGGTATAGACTGTCAGCAATCTGAGGACTGGTACAAACCAGCTACCTGAGTCCTGGCATTGGGACTCAGCACCGACCAAAGCCATCCCCCTGGCCCTACTGGACAACAGCGGTCTCAGCCCTGGCCCCTGACCAAGTGCTGAAACAGCTACTGGCACAAACTAGGAGCGGGAGTCTGTGGCACCAGCACAAACGGCTGCTCGGGTGTGCAGTTACCGGGGTCCCATCACACCGACACTGGCCACAATGGAATAGAGACTTCTACCTCATCACCTCTGTCCACCACCTCCCAGTCTCAGGGTAGGAACAAAGATTCCAACACTTTTAAAGCCACAGCTCAACCTATAGGAAATCAATCTAACCTAAACGTGTCAACAGAAAAACTCTGTAGACACTGGTGAAGCATGTCCCAAATCAAAGAGCAAGTTCCTAGCTAAAGCGTTCCTCAGGTAGATGCAGGTTTCTGGCTAAAACTTGGACCTTCTCACCCAGAGAGACAGAAGAGAAGGGAAAATACTTGCCTCGTTATGTGCCTAATTTCCGTTCAATCCCTGATACCAGCACACGTGGTCCCGAGTCGTGATGAGTATGCACCCCCAAACAACGGGCTCCCGCTTCTACGCAGCTACCTCACCAGTGAGCGCCCTCAGCCCACAGCCTTCCATCCTTCTCAGGCTTTCTCACACATACGTGGAGAGCTCTGCTTGGCTCCTATCCATTCCTTCCTGAAACAATAGCGTCCCCCTTCTCATTTCGTCAAGCAGTGGGTGAACCACAACATGGCGTCTACACATTATGCTAAGTGTAAGGAGTCAGTCACAAAAAATTCCATACTAGGAGTCCATTTTCAGATTTTTTCTTGAAATGGCAATTCTCAGAACTAGCTGTGAGAAGAGAACAAGAAAAAGGGTAACAGGAAGGCTGTTGTGGTGTTCAGATCAGTCAATCTCTCGACCTGGTGCAAAATACAGGGGTACAAAAACACAAACACGTGCATATTAAACTCATGAAGACTGAAATAGGTCAATATATTTGGTCATTGTTAATATCCTGGCTCTGCACTCAGAACTACTCCTGGTGGTGCTCAGAGGACCATATGGGATGCCGAGGATCGAACCCAGGTCGGCCACATGCAAAGCAAAAGCCTTACCTGCTGTACTATTGCTCCGCAAGGAATTTCTATGTAAACAGATTACTGTGGGGGTCGGTGTGTACACAACCAAACTGGGCTCAATCCCCAGCTTCCATGTGGTCCCCCAGCACCACCAGGAATAATTCCTAAGCTCAGAGCCAGGAGTAACCCCTGAGCATCACTGGGTGTGTCTCCCCCTCAAAAGTCTAAATGTCATCTCTGAGGGAAAATGGGTAATAAAAACAGAATCTTTTGTATTTTTTCACAACTACATGCAAACCCACCTGTCTTTAAAGTTAAAAAACTAAACAAGTAGTTGAACATGTAATTTCATCGTTGAAAATAAAATCAAATGAGGTCAAGCAGTACCTTCTTCCATAGATTTAGTAAAGTTATACATAAGTGATGTTAATCCCTTCAGACATCCTGCTACAACAGTCAGTTTGGGCTCTCTTACTGAAGACGTCATCTAAAAGGCAAGGTTTAGAAGATGGTATCATTAAAAGACATACAAACGAATCAATAATAATAATGGAAGCACAAGATTATAAAATTCATCCTACCTGGGACTTAAGTTCACCCAGAAAAGCCCGGAACAGATTTTCTGAATTATTTACCATCTCGCTAGGATGAACTTCACCTAATACTCCTAGAAGTTCATATATTTTTTCTAACACTGAAAAATAAAGTTTAGACAAATAAATACCTACAAATATGCATAAATAAAGGAATGAAAGCATGAATTAAAGAAATGACAGGGTATTTACTTCAAAAATAATTTCAGGGTAGGGGCCAGAGCGATAGCCCAGTGGGTAGGGGCGTTTGCCTTCGCACGCACTGACCGGGGTTCGATCCCGGCATCCCATATGATCCCTGAGCAATGCCAGGAGTAATTCCTGAGTGCAGAGCCAGGAGAAACCCCTGAGCATTGCCGGGTGTGACCCAAAAAGCAAAAAAAAAAAAAAAAAAGCTAAAAAAAAAATAATTTCAGGGCTCAGTGGTACAACACATGTCTGGCATATATGAGATCCTGGGTTTGATTACCCTTATAAGAAAAAATATATAATAGTAACATATACATACAAAACATGTGCAATACCTATTTTCATATACTAGAAACCTTCCTGATAACTTTTAACAATTTATAAAAACCAGACTACAAACATGTGTTTTGGAATATCTTTTATTTTTTATTGTTTTTTGGGAAGAGGTCACACTCAGCAATGTTCAGGGCTTACTCCGGGCTCTGTACTCGGGAATTATTCCTGGTAGTACTTAGGACACCATATGGGATGCCAAGTATTCAAGTATTGAACTCAGGTTGGTTCATGCAAGGCAAACACCCTATCTGCTATACTATCGCTTTGGCCCCAAAGAATTTCTTTTTTTTCTTCTTCTGCTTTTTGGGTCACACCCGGCAATACTCAAGGGTTACTCCTGGCTCTGCACTCAGGAATCACTCCTGGCAGTGCTCGGGGACCATATGGGATGCCGGGGATCGAACCTGGGCACACAAGGCAAACACCCTACCCTCTGGACTATCGCTCTGCCGCCTCCCACACCACCCCCGCAAAGAATTTCTATTTAAAGAAATTACCTGTAAAGAGCCTGGCAAGCTACCCGTGTTTCATGAACAACGTTGTAATTGTATATCTCACGGTGGTATAATAAAATATTTAATAAAAATTATGTAATTGTTCAAAAACCAGTAACAATTATAGACCTCATTCCCTTGTCCTGAGGGAATGGTTTGAGGCGCTTCCTGTTCCTGAAGCAAACAGATGCCCTTGGGCTACACTTGTTTGCTTCAAGACATATGGAGATGTTACTGGTGTCCGCTCGAGCAAATCAATGAAAAATGGGAAGACAAGTGATACAAGTGATCATGTGAAGAAATGTTTGTTTCATTTGGAGTAATCAGGGAATACTCCAAACTCAGTGCACCTGGAAACGTCAGCACCTTGCAGTTCTAGGAATAGAACCCGGGTCTCGCATGCAGAGCACACACTCCAGCTTACTGCAGCTCTCCCTGGCCCACAGGTTAAACCGCTTTCACAATCAGAAGGTTTGACATGTTGTTTTTGTCTGTTTTTATTTTGGTCATCTTTAGCAAAATGGATTAATGTTTTATTAATATAATAAAAAATATATAAATGCTACATGAAGAAAAACATCTGTTTTCTACCTAGTAACTTTTTAATTTAATCTGTTAAAATATATTAAAATAACATTTAAAATGAATCTCACCTGTATCTGGTATCTTTGTTTTCAGCGCAAGTTCTCCATAGAATTTGTTAAATAATTCTCCAACTCTAAATTCTTCCATGAGTCTAGAACTTCTCAAAGTCTGAAGTAACTAAATAATACAGATTAGCATTGTCTGAAGAAGAAACGAATGACGGGAGTGACAGTACAGCGAATAGGATTCTTGCCTCACATGCGGCCAAATCAGATTCAATCCCGGCATCCCATTCGGTCCCCGAGCACCACCAGGAGTAACAACCAGAGCAACACTGGGTGTGGCCTCAAAACCAAAAGTAAGAAAATAAAGAAAAAGCTAATTCTATCTCAATGTGTCCATACAGAGCAAAGTTCCAATAACTGGTCTCTAGGGATTTACACCTGCCTTCTCAAAGATTCTTATCTAACGAGATTATTAGTGAGGTAAGAACTAAGGAGGGTGGTAAGAAGCTGGAGTGATAGTCCAGGGGGAGGGCATTTGCCCTGCATGTGGCCAACCCGAGTTCAATTCCCGGCATATCCCATATGGTCCCCGAGCACCGCCAGGAGTAATTCCTGAGTGCAGAGCCAGGAGAAACCCCTAAGCACTGCCAGGTGTGACCCAAAAAACAAAAAAAAAACAAAAAAAAAACAAAAAAAAAAAAGAGAGAGAGAGTGGTAAAAAAAAAAAGTGGAATGTAGAGGAAGAGGGTGTGGAGAAAATTTTAGCTTCCTAAGAAACCAGTAACTTGACCAGAAGTGTTCTCTTCCAGGCACTTAAGATAAAGCTCAAGACCCGGGGAATCGCAGTGACAGCCTCAGTGCTTAAACACAGCTGTGTTGTGGCTGACACCAGGTCGTGCCCTACAAGTGCTCAGGCATTACTCGCTGCTCAGTTCTCCACACTGTTCCCATCAGTGCTGGGACCATGCACTGTTGGGTGGAGGGACATGTAATACCCTTTCACCTAGCTCCCCTGCGGGCTAAAACATCTAAACCCACCCCCATGGTAAGAGTTTAGGAAAACAATCATACTATGAGGGGATTCTGGCAGTTCTCAGTAGCATTATGGTCTAAGAACTAGAGTAACAAGAATTAGAAGAGCAATAAATTCCTCACTCCTCCACCCCTGGTCCCATTCTCCTCACCACACCTGAGGGGGCTTTTCTGGTTCATTTGCTTTTTGCTAACCAGAAGGGCCTGGGAGCAAATATACAGTTATTGCTGGTTGATGGCTGGAAAATATGCGACTTAACTATACCTCCACGTAACTAAAACCCACCCTTCTACATATCTCACCCAAAACATAAAAACCCAAAATGCAAAATTACCTTAATAAGAAGTTCTAGGGCTGGAATCTTGCACTTAGCAGCTTTATCTTTTGTGTAAACGCTGGTACAAGCATTCTAGGTTTTAAAAGGAGACATCAAAATCAGGGGGGAAAAATATACAACTGAAACTTAAGAATAGTTAAAACGACATTTCTGATACACCAATATTATTGGCCATAATTAAATCTAATGTTTAACTGTTAAAAGTATATTACACCATTAGTGAATCCATTGAAAAACTCAGGTATGTGGGCTTCTGTGACTGAATTCTCCAGGCTTTCTTGGAGTCGGGGACCCCTCCCCAGCTCCCAGTTCTTCACAAGGCAGGAGGTCATGCCCATGGGCTGCCTCGGCGCCAGAGTAATCTCATCCACTGGCCATGATCCAGAGACAAAAGAGACCAATAGTTGGCAGAGATGCTCCTGGTCCTCCCTCTGCAAAGCTGAGCACAGGGGCTCTCCAGAATGGGACAGGTTTGTGGAAGACCCCTCCCAACAGCCCAGTAGCTGAAAAACCTCCACTATTCACCATCGCTGCCATGCTCAAGGCCGGACTCCACTGCTCAGATGAGCACTACCCATGAGTGAATCCGCTGAATAACTCAATCACAATCTCTGGAATTCTGAGCAACATCTCAAACTCTAGTGTACCTATATACCAACTATCACATCACATTTAATAGAAGTGAGTATTAGGCACCCAATAATAGAGTATGTAGTTACAAGCCTATTCTGTAACAATGTATCAGTAATTTCTTATACAAAGGGCTTAATGGTTCAATGGCTCTATCGTGAGATTGAACAATTCCCATTAAACTTCTTCTAAGAAAATATTTGTAGACCACACATCAGCAAATTAGGTCTAAGAAGCAATATAAATAAATTGAGTGTCTGCTTAACTAACTTCAACATCTCTGTTAAAAAACTGAGTAAAAGTGGGCCGGAATGATAGCCCAGCAGGTAGGACATTTGCCTTGCATGTGGCCAACCAGGTTCAATCCCCAGCATCCCATATGGACCCCTGAGCACCAACAGGAGAAACTCCTGAGTGCAGAACCAGGAGTAACCCTGAGCATTGCTGGGTGTGATCCAGAAAGAAAAACTAAAAAATTGAGAGCCCACTACATTTAATAAGTTCAACGAGTGAAAGCAATACAAAGATGGCCCAATTCGCATGTGACCCAGAAAAAAGGCCATGACTTGGGGCTGGAGCGATAGCACAGCAGGTAAGGCATTTGCCTTACATGCAACCAACCCAGATTTGATCCCGGCATCGCGTATGGTCCCCGAGCACTTCCAGGAGTAATTCCTGAGTGAAGAGCCAGGAGTGACACTTGAGCATCACCAGGCGTGACCCAAAGAGCAAAAAAAGTCCCCATCTGAAAAGAGGGGAGATGCAGGCAACACACATGCTCAGCCCTGTGGGCACAAGCATCACCTGGGCTCAGGTAGCATATGTCTAAGCAATTCTGTTTACTAGCTCCGGCATCTATTAATAAACCTAGGAAGAGCAGGATGGAAAAGAGTGGGAGGCCCAAGAGAAGCTTACTTTCAGACTGCAGTTAAAGAACTCTACAAAATGTGAATGGGAAAAGGGCTTTTTTCTTTTTGAGTCACACCCTGCAATGCAGGGTTACTCCTGGCTCTGCACTCAGGAATTACTCCTGGTGGTGCTGGGTGGACCATATGGAATGCCAGGGATCGAACCGGGTCAGCTGCGTGCAAGGCAAACGCCCTACCCGCTGCACTATCATTCTGGCCCCTGAGTGGGAAAAGTTCTTCAAACTTTCTGAAGGTGCCATGAAATCTCAAAATTCAATAAATTAAATTTAGAATAACTTTTAATAAAAAAACATGGGGTAGAGCTGCTACTGGCTCTCCGTGTGCCAAGCCACTCACGAGGCGCCCAGGAGGGATGGCGGGTTCTAGCCCTGGCCCGCCACCCCAGCAGAGCCTTGCAACAAGCCAGACGATCCCCACTCCATGAGGGCCTCCGTTTTCCACATCCGGACTTCCCTCTCGTCAGAACTCCACCCAGAAGACCCAGAAGACCAGCCTATCACAGCCCGGCTTGGGGGCCGCTTGCAGCCGCGGTTCATCAATAAATGCTGGATTTTGAGATGACTACAAGAGTATGCCACCCGCACGGCAGAGCCTGGCAAGCTACCCGTGTCGTATTTGATATGCCAAATACCAGTAACAATTACAGACCTCATTCCCATGATCTGATGGAATGGTTTGAGGCTCTTTATGTTCCTGGAGCAAGCAGGTGCCCTTGGGCTCTACTAGCATGAGACAGGACATATGGAGATGTTACTGGTGCCCGCTCAAGAAAATTGATGAACGGGAGGACAGTGATACAGTGACACAGTGATTTAATAAAATACCTTATTTATTCCATGTGCAAAAAGTGTGACACAAAAAGCAAAAAGAGCAAATATAAAAATCCAAAACTTATAATAATTCACACCATATCTTTTAAAATACGAAACTTCTTTTTCTTTTTGGGTGACACCTGGCAATGCTCAGGGGTTACTCCTGGCTTTGCACTCAGGAATTACTCCTGGCAGTGCTCAAGGGACCTTATGGCATGCTAGGGACTGAATCCAGGTTGGCCGCATGCAAGGCAAACGCCCTACCTGCTGGGCTATTGCTCTGACCCTAAAATACAAAACATGGTAACTCACACCATAAGTTCAAAATCCAAAACTTATAATTCATACCATACATTTATTCACTTTTTTTGGGGAGGTGACACCTGGGATGCTCAAGAATTACACCTGGGGAACATAGGGGATGCCAGGGATTGAATCCAGGGTCGGCTGCATGCAAGGCAAACACCCTACCCACTGTATCCTTCAGGACACCATAAGTTTAAAATACATATACATATAAAAGTATAACGGTATATAATAAAATATAATTTTTTTCCTCCATACCTTAATATCAAGAGAGTAAGGTGTGATCTTCTGACCAATTTTTTCTACAAAAAATACATAAAAATTTCAGGATTTCTTCTCTACAATCACGAAACTATAAAAGAAACATAATAAAAGTAAATATGGACAAAAGCAACAATCACACAATATAAAGGAATATAAAAGAAAAATATTTTTAACTTACTTCCTCAATGTCAAGTGACTTCCGAACAAATACAAGCAAACCGAACTCCTTGGAAAAAATTAAGGAAGTCTGTAATGCTGGACAAAAATACATAAATAAATAAGGCAGGCTTCCAACAGTCACCCTACAGGGCCGCGTGCCTTCCAGACCCTGGCCTTGAAGGGATGCGTGTTTCTCACATCAGGTGGAAACACTAACCAAAGCTGCTGCCAAGCCAAGGGAGCAGGGCATTGGAGATCAGACCTTCCCCAACGGACTCATCTCTAGTCCCTTCTCAGAAAGCAATTGTCACTGAGACCCCCACTCACACCCACCCCTGGCGTATCCTAGCTCCCACTAGCGCAGCTCCAGATGATGACCCACAGGGATGTAGTGAATAGACAAAGAGTCCTACGCCCTGACTCTGGGCGTAAAGCAAAGAAATTAAGGCTACAAAAGGTAAGTTGCCAGTCTTTGAAAATGGAAAGATCTTCCCATTTGACCCAGCAATACTCCTGGGAATATACCGTGGAGAACTAAAAAACACACAGCAGAAGCACTATCTGCACTTCTATATTCATCACAGCACTATTCACAATAGCCAGAATCTGGAAACAACCTAAATGCCCGAGAACAGAGGACTGGCTAAAGAAACTGTGGTTCATCTACAGTATGGAATACTATGCGGCTGTCAGAAAAGATGAAGTCATGAAATTTACCTGCAAATGGATGGACATGGAGACTATCATGCTGAGTGAAATTAGTCAGAAGGAAAAGGACAGATACAGAATGACTGCATTCATTAATATGATATAAATATACACCAGTGTTCTACTAATTGTGGGAAATGGTAATGCCACACCAGAACTCAGCATTGAACATACACAAAGAGATTTACATCATAAATTCTGAATGTCTGTAGGGCAAGCCACAATGTGTAAGAGAGTGAGAAAGAGAGCCCGAAAGAAGGGAGAGAGAGAGAAAGGTAAAGTGCCTGCTATTAGAGGCAGGGAATGTGGGGACACTGGTGGTGGGAAATGGGCACCGGTGGAGGATGGGTGTTGGAACACCGTATGACTGAGAACATCTTTTGTGTATCTCATGGTGGTATAAAAAGAAAGAAAATGGAAAGATCTTTATGTGTTATCTGGTAGGTCAAATGGTAAGACGTCTTAAGATGTCGTAACAGGCCCCTATAAGAGCACAGGCCTGAAGTGCAGGCACTGGTCGCACCGGCAACACGGAATGGTCCTTGAGCATAGTTCCTGGGCACCAGCAGAACTCAGACCAGGGTAACAGCATATCCCCAATCTCCACCCCAAAGAAGAGGGGTGATGGAAGAGAAACCGGAGATGCTTTAAGTAGCATGCAGGACCAGTGACCCAGCTAATGGGTTTGATGATGACGGCAAGGGGCCCTATAAGAATTGTGGCTTCTAGCTGACCTCAGTAAGGAAAAGGAGACCCAAGTTCCACAACTGGGAAGAACGGAATTTGGCTAAGAACACGGGAAGAAAGCCCCAGTCTCTGCAGAGTAGCTCCAAAGGTGTGGAGATGCGGTGGGCGGTAAGCAGCATACCTGGCGGGTAGGTAGCACGCCTGTTGTATACACAGGAAGTGATGCCCGGAGTAACCACAGAGCACTACCAAAGAGAAAGTGGCCCAGAAGGGTGCCACAGTACAGCAGGCACAGTGCTGCCTTGCTGGCAGAGGAACGGGGGCTGGATCCCAGATCCCTACAGTGCCCATTTGCTTACCAGGAGCAATCCCTCCCTGCGCACTGCCAAGTGGCAACATAAAATAAAGCAAGCATCCACATACTACTTCGGTTTCAGCTACTGAGCCCCAAGTTTGAGTTCCTGACTAACAGATGAATGCTCTAAGTCACCAAACTCAGCACACTGTTACAGATACAACAGAAGGCACTCCTCCAGTCTCTCAAAGTAATGGGGACAAATTATACATAGGAGAGCAAACGCCGAACTACTCTATTCACAGCTACTAAAGAAACACATCTCTTCGAGAGAGAGCACATCATGAAGAGGCTGAATATTGGCAAGGTTTGTTTTCCATTTGGGGTTCGCATCCGTGGTGCTCAGGTCCTAGTCCTGGCTCCTGGCTGAGACAGGGATCACCCCAGGGCTGCGAATGGGACTGAACTCAGGTCCGGCACATGCTGAAGGCCAGGGCCCTACTGGCAACGACATTTTTAAAATGCTGATCACTTATTCCAAAGGAAAAATTCAATTTATTTGTTTATTTTTGCTTTTCGGGTCACACCGGCAATGCTCAGAGGTTATTCCTGGTTCTGCACTCCTGGCGGTGTTCAGACCATAGGAATGCCAGGGATTGAACTTGGGTCGGTTGCATGCAAGGCAAACAAACGCCCTACCTGCTGTGCTAGCTGCTGCCCTACCCTCTCCAGCCCCAAAGGAAAAATGGCCTAAGGAGGCAAGTGCACGAAAGCTAGTGAAGCATGACGCTTCGGTCCTGCAATCGTGAAACACGGACACAGGAAACCAAAGTTTGGGAGAGGTACTAGTGGCTACCGGCGAAATGAAGGTGAAGCCTTTCCTCTCGTTCCGTACCTCCAATTGCCAAATACAGGGCATTTTCGCCGTTCTGGCTTTGAAATACCTAATCTGATAATGGGGAGAAATAAAGCAGTATGGCAAGCTCCTTCTCAAACGCATTCAGAGAAACAAACACCCGAACCCGGGTCGGAACTAAGCGGGAGAAAGCTGCGAGGCGGCCGCCACCCACCGAGACGCGCGGGGTCGCTGCTCAGCACGCACTCCTGCCCCAGGCCCCGGACCAGCGGGAAACTGGCCAGCGAAGAGCTGCAGCGGTCCGCGGCGGACACTGACTCCAGCAGCTGCAGCAGGGGAGCCTCGCAGGCCGGAGCCAGACCCCACCATGGCTGCGGGGCTGCGGGCGCTCGCGCGGTGCTCTACGCCCGGAGCGGAAGACGCGGGCACCGGCGGGCACGGGCGGCTGCTGCGGGCGCATGCGCAGTGCCCTACGCCCGGAGCGGAAGACGCGGGCAGGGGCGGGCACGGGCGGCTGCTGCGGGCGCATGCGCAGTGCCCTACGCCCGGAGCGGAAGACGCGGGCAAGGGCGGGCAGGGGCGGCTGCTGCGGGCGCATGCGCAGTGCCCTACGCCCGGAGCGGAAGACGCAGGCAGGGGCGGGCACGGGCGGCTGCTGCGGGCGCATGCGCAGTGCTCTACGCCCGGAGCGGAAGACGCGGGCACCGGCGGGCACGGGCGGCTGCTGCGGGCGCATGCGCAGTGCCCTACGCCCGGAGCGGAAGACGCGGGCAGGGGCGGGCACGGGCGGCTGCTGCGGGCGCATGCGCAGTGCTCTACGCCCGGAGCGGAAGACGCACGGCAGGGGCGGGCACGGGCGGCTGGGGCGTGGCCCGCCGCGGCGGAACCGCGGGGTGGCGGGAAACCGGCCCGTGTGTGTGTGGGGGGGGCTCGGCTGAGTTGCCTAGGAGGTCAGGGGGTGAGAACCCACCGTTGTAACATCTGGAAACAGACGGAGACGGCAGTGGGGCGACTCGAGTTTGGGGTCGGGGGCTGGATTCGGGAGTCGCAGGATCGATCCCGGCGGGACTGGCAACATTGAATCATGGGGGTGGCGCCGCCGGATGTGGCCTCAAAACAACCAACACTCAAACACTTAAATTGTGTCCCTTGAATAAACGTGGAAATGCACTTTAAGCGAAAGTGCTCCTCGGTCTCTAAACCCCGGGGAGCCCACCCGGGGGCCCGCCCTGCAAGCTCCCCCGCGGAAACGGCTGTTTCGCGGCGGGAACAGCTCGGCAGCTCCCCCGACGAGAGCCTCCCCGGGCCGCCCTGCGCGCGCAGCCGCCGAGCGCCCGCGGAGCAGGCGACTTCCGGGGCGGGGCCAGCCCAGGGCGCCGCTGCCATTGGCTGCTCGAGGGCAGTGACGCGCGGGCGCTGGCGGGAAAGCGCTAAGCGGGAGGATCCCCGAGCGCGCCATCCGCCGAGAGTGCTCGCTAGTGGCCCAGCGTCCCGTCCCCATGCGGTAACCGAGCGCGGCCTGGGAGAGCAAAGCGCCGGACACGACGAGGACCTCTGGGAGGCGAGCGCGGCGCAGGGAGGCCTGACGCGGCCACAGCCTGTGATTCTGGTCGCCAGCAGCGGGAGCGTCATGTCGTCTCCGGCGTCGACCCCCAGTCGCCGCAGCAGCAGGCGCGGACGCAGCAGTGCAGCGCAGACGCGTGAGTGGGCTTCCGCCGCCGCGGTCGCCGCGGTCGCGCTCTCGGCCTGTCCCCGCCGCCCGCGGTCGCGCCCTCGGCCTGTCCCCGCCGCCCGCGGTCGCGCCCTCGGCCTGTCCCCGCCGCCCGCGGTCGCGCTCTCGGCCTGTCCCCGCCGCCCGCGGTCGCGCTCTCGGCCTGTCCCCGCCGCCCGCGGTCGCGCTCTCGGCCTGTCCCCGCCGCCCGCGGTCGCGCCCTCGGCCTGTCCCCGCCGCCCGCGGTCGCGCCCCCTCGGCCTGTCCCCGCCGCCCGCGGCGCGCGCCCTCGGCCTGTCCCCGCCGCCCGCGGTCGCGCCCTCGGCCTGTCCCCGCCGCCCGCGGTCGCGCCCTCGGCCTGTCCCCGCGGTCGCGCTGTCGGCCTGTCCCCGCCGCCCACGGTCGCGCCCCTCGGCCTGTCCCCGCCGCCCGCGGTCGCGCTCTCGCCCTGTCCCCGCCGCCCGCGCTCTCGCCCTGTCCCCGCCGCCCGCGGTCGCCCTCTCGGCCTGTCCCCGCCGCCCGCGGTCGCGCTCTCGGCCTGTCCCCGCCGCCCGCGGTCGCGCCTCTCGGCCTTTCCCGCCGCCCGCGGTCGCGCTCTCTCGCCCTGTCCCCGCCGCCCGCGGTCGCGCCCCTCGGCCTGTCCCGCCGCCCGCGGTCGCGCTCTCAGCCTGTCCCCGCCGCCCGCGGTCGCGCTCTCGGCCTTTCCCGCCGCCCGCGGTCGCGCTCTCGGCCTGTCCCCGTGGTCGCGCCCTCGGCCTGTCCCGCCGCCCGCGGTCTCGCCCTCGGCCTGTCCCGCCGCCCGCGGTCGCGCTCTCGGCCTGTCCCCGCGCAGCTGGGCGGGAGGTGCGGCGGCGCCCCTCGCGGGCTCCTGCGAGCACTCGCCTGCTGGCCCAGCTCGTGGACATGCCCAGGCCGTTTTGCTTTCCGCCTACGGACTTGTCGGGCCATTCTTAGAGGCATACAACGCCTGGGACTGCAGACAGTTGTTGATGGCCTTCTGTTGTGTTTCGCATATCACCAGCTCGAAGCGACGATGCCAGATCCCCGCCATCCCAGAGACGAAGAGGCGAGGATTCCACCTCGACGGGCGAACTGCAGCCCATGCCCACCTCCCCGGAGCTGAGCTGCAGAGCCCTGGCCCCGCAGACGTGGTGTTCTCCAGCCCTCCTCAGATGCACCTAGCAGGTGGTTTCTGAAGATCGGTTTCTCTGCCTGATACACAGAGGGTAGATGTGTGGCTGGACTCGGGTGGTTGATGGAGCTATATGAGTTACTGTGTTAACGAGAGGCCGAGGTAATAAGCACCACGAGAGCTTGGTGAACAAGCGTGAGACCTGGGACACCCCTCTCCTTGAGCCTGACCCTTTGGTGCTTGGTGGGTTGGTGGCCTGGGCCACACCCAGAGGTGCAGTGCTAATACTGGGCTTGTATTCTGCCCCCTTGAGCAGCCTCCGAAGTCCTCACAATCTTAAAGTAACGTTACTCGAACCTGCTGTTGAGTTCAGGTGTTTTAGATTGGTGAGTTGTTACTGTGGTTTCAAGCTTGGTATGCTGCCAGAATTTCATTTTAAGTATTTAAATTTTGCCTTTCTAGCCATTCCTCTCGATTTTGATGTTAGTTCACCACTGACTTATGGCACCCCCAGCTCTAGAGTAGAGGGGACTCCAAGGAGGCGGTGTTAGAGGTACCCCAGTGAGGCAGAGACCTGACCTGGGGTCCTCACGGAAGGGCCTCCAGGTGGACTTGCAGTCTGATGGGGTGAGTACAGAGCACGTTCTTTTACATAGCATCATGTGGGGGGGCACAAGATGGGCAGTGTCCTAAAACACGATTGTCATTTTTCTGTAGCCAGCAGCAGAAGAAATAGTAGCAAGTGAACAATCTCTAGGCCAAAAACTTGTAATTTGGGGAACAGATGTAAATGTAGCAACATGCAAAGAAAATTTTCAGGTAAGTTCATGTTAAAGTTCATCCCTTAACGCTCTAAAATGCTGGGGGTATATATCTTATTGGTCAGAATACCACTAAGTAGATTTTTAATCTATCTAACCCCAGCACCCCACCCATGCAAAATGTGCACTCAGTCATTTCCTCAGATCTCCAACCCTCTAATCTGGGGGTGGGGGAACGACAAATTATATTGTCTCCAAATCGTGGTATACTCTTGAATATACTCGTGCATTTTAACTTTTCGCTTATTTTATGTATTGAACTTAATTTTGTCTTTACATCAAGAGGTTTCTTCAGTGTTTTATTGACCCTCTGGCTAAAGAAGAAGAAAATGGGGCCATAGATACCACCGAACCTATATACATGCAACAACTTGCAGAGGTAACCAAATAGTCTTACCTGTAAATTCAAAGAATACTTTTAAAAGCAAAATTAGAAGACTATATAACTGTGATTTTTATCTTACAGATTAATGTTACTGGGGAACCTTTTTTAAATGTGAACAGTCAACACATAAAATCATTTGACAATAATCTATACAGACAGCTCATTTGCTACCCACAGGTAAGAGATTTGCTCTGACCCTGATAAATTACGATAAGCATGAAGAATGTTTTTTGCTTTTTTTTTCCTCTTTGGGTCACACCCAGCAATCCTCAGGGGTTACTCCTCGCTCTGCACTCAGGAATTGCTCTGGGGACCATATGGGATGCTGGGGATTGAACCCGGGTAGGCCACGTGCAAGGCAAACACCTTATTCACTGGATTATCGCTACAGCCCCAAGAAATAATATTTAATGGAAAGCCAAATTTCCTTGTCAGTGGAGAGACCATGCTTCCACAAAGCACACAGTCTTCTTAGAAAACCATGTTTTGTCTTTAAGAGAATGTTTTCACACTTAACGTTTCTGAAATTGGAATGTCAAAGTAGCATGCCGTTAGCAGTATTTGTTGCTAGTGTATTTAAAACAATAGTGAATCTTAATTCATAATTTTCATTCATCTTAGGGTTGAAGTAAATTATCTCAAGATATTCTGTAACTTCATTATAAACTTAATGCAATCTCACAGACTATATTATATTGTAGCCTATTTCCTCTTAAGTTTATGATTTTCCATCAGACTTTAGAAGCAAGCAGTCTTGATTTTT